>JAVQJD010006922.1:0-25815 GCA_036023655.1 Nannoperca australis
TGTCTTGACTCTATTTTCTATTCATTTCACAACGTATGGTGGTGAATAAGTGTGACTTTTCATGGAAAACACAAAATTGTTTGGGTGACCCCAAACTTTTGAACGGTAGTGTATATGACACAGAAATGCTCACTGACGCACGTTCTGAGCTTGACACCAGTTTCTACGCAGGGAGGGTAAAACTTAGACAGCTTGAGCTGTGAGAAAACAAGACAACTACCTGTTTACACTCATGAGGGGAGAGAGAGAGAGTAAATTCAAAGCTGCCTCATTCCCTCAAAGAGGAAGGTACACTTCCAGGGAAACTGAATACTCCTCTGTTTCCTTGAATCGCTCATGTGTACGCTCACTGTCTCACACACACACACACACCCTCAGGAAACACTCAAACACACTCGATCCCAAGGATAACAGACACACCTAAGACCACTGGCTAATTTTAGATGTGATTTAAGAGTTCAAACTTAGTCAAAATTTGACTTCCCCCCGCCGCCCCCATCATGCACCCTTGATCACACAAGAAAGATGGCCATTCAAGCACATTCGCTGCAATGTAAAACATTTACTTTGGCAATTACCACACGCACACACACACGCAAATACACTTCTACGACACATCTGACTAGGGACCTGACTAGTGCATGTTTTTACAAAGTGATCTCATCTGTTGTGTCCTAGGATTCAAGTGCTCTTTACTTAGATGGATATTTTTAGCTCACACACACACATACACACACACACACACACACACACACACACACACACACACACACACACACACACACACACACACACACACACGGACACAGAACCACCCAATAAATGGGTTGGTAAGTTTATATGTGAGGAGACATTTATTCATTCAGTTGATTGGGCAAGTTACCTCCTCACATGATGTCACTGGCTCAGGTGCTTTCTGTTTGCTCTACTCTAGCCTGAAGTGGAATTTACCTAAGCCTAAAAAAGGAACTGAGGTCACCACGACTGACTCAGACCAATTACTGTAAAAAAACACAACTCATAAGGCCTCTTGTGAAAACAGATTACATCCATGTTCGTTCTATTCCGTCTACCTTTCACAGACCACTTGTGTATGTATTTGTATACATGTGTTTTGCACCGTCCACTCACACATCTCCTTGCACCAGTCCGTATACAGTGTGTATGGTCCATCCGAAGCCGCCAAGCAAGACAATGACCAGGATGATGATGACCAGAGCAGGAAGTCCCCAGCCCAACAGGAAGTAGAGCAGGTATCGACGGTCTGTGTGCTCGTCATTCATCACCAGCACTTGCCAGAAGTTCACCGCCTGGGGACAAAGTTTGAGAAAACAACTTGTTTACAGGACTGAATAGAAAAAAAGATATGTGCCAACACAAGCAACACTTTCATGGATTACAGTATTTCCTTTAAGCCAATAGCAGCCAAACAGTGCTGTAAGGAAAGGCGAAATGTTTGGACTCTTTCTTGCTTGTGAGGACTTTTGGTATTCATAGTGAGTAAAGTACATACAATCACACTTTTATCGCACGCATAATATCTATGTTTGCTTCGTAATTTAGCAGGCTTTTTGATATATCCATCTGATACACTAAGCCCTGCATTGTTACATAAGCTGCCTTTCTGAACACCTGTCGGTGGCAACAGACTCAATGTCTTATCCCTGAATGAAGACACACACATCTTTTCAGACAGTTTTAAACCGCTGCACCTGCAAAGAGCAAAGTTTTAAAGTCAAGTAATTTTAAGTTTTAAAGTCAAGCTCAAAGCCAAAACAAAGTAGCTCTCCATTTTCCAATCCAATTTGTGGGTGGTGGTTATAAACTGATGACCTTTACTCCACCTAGCCTCATTACTGTAAGACCCAACTTTTCACAGCCTGTAAAGATTTAACTTTAAAAAAGGAAACTAAGATTTAGGTATTATCAGCACAGCAATTAATGTTCCTTCTGCTCAGAGTCACAAACATTTATGCAACGGCTTAACAGCTATAATGAATAACAGCTGATGATGTTTGTGACTGTCCTTATGCAGGACATTTGCACAAAGGGCACTGTGATGCAACTAATGACAGGAGGTTAAGAGATGCTGACCTCTGCCTCAGATAACCTCTCTCTCCCCTATAACCATAACCATATTGTATAACCACTTACACAACCAGCATGGTTTGCACAAACACACAGCATAAGAATAATCACACACAAACACACGTATGCAGCACACAAAACTACACTGCACTGCACCGAGACAATAGCGCAATGTCGGTCAGATTCAAGAACCTTTCCTTGGCTGTGAGCAGGCTGAAGCCGTTGGGCTACAGTAAAGGGATTATGTGTAACTTTGTGCTGAGCTGTTGCCTCTACTGAGACTGTGCCTGTTGATGCTGCAGCCTTAAAGCAATGTGTTATCAGGCTGAATGACAGGGATGCAGATCAATTTGCTCACTAGATGGCTTGATGATTGGCTATGCTTTTGTCTTATTGTTGTGCTAATTTATTAAAGGGTTGGTACAACCAAATTACAAAAGAAAGGTGTCTAGTCATGTAGTTCTTTTGGTTTCATTTGTTCAGGTTCTGAGGTAAGTGAGATCCCTCCTAATACAAAGGGAGTGAATATCATTTTCAATAGCATTGAAAAATCACAATTCAAATATTCAACAGCAATGTTACTTTCCAAGAATAATGTCCTGGTTAGTCTGGATCACCCACAGATCTTGTAGTGAATAGTTTTTTTTAGAACTATATTCTATTGAGGAAATTCTGCCATGAAAACAGTTGACATTGGGTTCTGTAGATTATTTAGATTGCACTAGGGAAATCTCTGAGACAAACTCTCAACAGCATGACAAACACAGCATTATATTGCTGGACACCACTGAAGTGCTTTTTTTGTAATTTGGGGATAACTGAACCTTTAAGTGTGACTGAAGCAGGCACACTGTTAGGAAACTCACCGCCTGTATGTCTGGCCACATGGCTAGTTGAATGGGTAGCAAAAACCTGACAGGTATACAAAGCTGGGAAATTGGCACCCTGACTGACTACGTGTCTGGCTAACTAGCACAGTGAAAAAAGGAAGAAATACACTGTAGGCTGGTGCTAATGCTTCAGCAGGTCTTTACTGGTTGAAATAGCTGTACAGTATTACTTTGTAATATTATGCCGTGTCTCAGTGAGCTGAGGTTGCCTCTGCAAACCTCTGCAGTCAAGAAAAAGCTGGTCTGTATAGAGATTTAATTATTGCCTGTTTTTTGGCAATTTGTCAGCACATATTCCTCTGACCAACTATTGGATGAGCACATCCTCACATACACACACACAAACACACACACACTGCAGTTATTGATTTAAAGTCTTCTTCATGGTCTGAGACGAGTTGCTGGCGCCCACTCATATCAGACACTTAGTTGAAAGCAGCTACCTGATAGGGGGGAAAAATAAGCAGTGAGACATCACTTGGGTCGATACTGAGACATCGGTGAGGACAGAAGGGTTCTAGTGCCACAATATTTTCATTGTCAGCTACTATTGCTGCTGACAATAAAGAAATGAAAAGGGACTTTTTGTTGGCTGGGGTGTTAAAGAACAAGGGCAATTTAAGAAAAAGTGAATATCTGTGAGAAAATGAGTGAGTGAGTGATTGAGTGAATGAATGAATGAATGAGTGACTGAGGGAATAATCAATCCTCAAAGCCACATTTTGTTACCTTTCTGAACTCCTACTGCTGCTACTACCATGCTTATTACTACCATGAGTCTGACCACTTTTTACATCAAACATCTTCATCATCTGACTGCCAATTCTCCTCATCTACATACTAACACTTTGTAAACCACAAGAAAGCCTTCGGCCTGAGCCTTCATCCCATAAGATATCTCAGAGGTCGCCTGGTAAACAATCTGATATGAAAAAAAAAAAGACATACATTCTTCACTACGGTCCCAGTATAACCCTATTGTGGCCACTTTCTATTATCTTATTTGAAGGGTTAATCTCTTAATACTCCATCAGTAACAATTTATGTGCCAGGAGAGATTATATCCACTACATAAACAGTGATTATGTTCACTTACAAACGTCACACGGTGTGCAAAATTGAGGTGTGATGGAAACAAAGCAACAGCGAGTTACGCAAGAGGGGGACAAGGAGAAGAAAACTGGGAGGTTGGGGATGAGAACGTTCATTTAGGAACAGGTCTCTTCTAGATTCCGGCACTGCTTACCATAAATAATGTGGTGGACCTCATTTTAACCCAGCCCAAATGACTTTTACACATTCCTGTTATCTGATTCACAGTTGGACACAGATCAACAGTTTTAAGGGATTTTGAGTCATGACGACAATGGATCACATTTCCCACTTTAAAGTGTGAAATATTATTTGGGCCGGAGCTTTCATTACAGTTTTCTCAACACAGTCAGCCACCACCCAGTGAATTTAAGTTAGTTTGTAGTCAGTTCTAAAATGAATATGTAACAAAATAATCAAATATAAAAACGTTTCTGTCCTAGTTAAGGTCAGTGGATCCAGGATATATATTTTAACAAATAAACAATTGAACAAGGAGTTATTTTAATTAAGTAAGTGCATTTGTTTCACTGCAAGGCAGGATTTGGAGGGCGAGGATCAGCTGAGGTAAAGGGTCAGTCCCCGGGGCAGCGTTCCTCTCTGGAGGGGCTAGTGAAGTACTCCGACCTGTTCACCACATTCCAGTGCTTTATCAACAAGTCACAAGTCATCTTGTCCTTCTGAAGGATTAAAATTGGCTTAGACGAGATTTACACTGGCAGCTAAAATCATTTGTTTATGGTACATCTGATGTATTTTTTACAATTGTGTAAAAATTAACATATAAAATAAGTGTAGTATTTTGGTGTTTATGCAGTAATACATTATAAATCAACAGTATTAATCAAGCCTTAATATCCTGTTCATGTGCATATGTTAAGCTGCAAGTTGGGACTTTGCCTGCCAGGCTTTGTTCTTGGCAGTTCTGTCAAAGAAAAAAGAAGAAAAAAAGAAAAGCCAAAGAAATCGAGGGCAGATGGTCAAGAAGGAGGGGGTTAGAAGCTGTTGGGGAGAGGTGTTACTAAGTGGTACTAGCCTAGGGTCAAATTTCATGTCATGCAGCTTTCTGGTACCTTCATCTTACCCCCTAATCAAAACCTGCCTAAGCCCACGTGATGAAGGAATGAAGTTTCACTAGTTATTACGTAAAAAACACATGATTCACGTAAGGAACAAAAGACAGAATGGGAACCCTGTTTATGCCAAGTCATGAGGAAAACCAGCAGGAGAGGGAAAAGAGATTTTACTTACAGTGCCCTTCATCAAGAATTAATCATATTTGATGTTTCAAAAAAGTGATCCAGATTAACTGCCAGAAACTACAGGAACGAATTCAAAGTTAAAACAATGATGAGATCATATTTAAGTGCACAGTGTAATAATATATTAGGACATTTTATCTGCTGTACTGTATAGCTTTAACCAACAGACTGACTTTAATGACCCTCTTGAGTTACAGCTCAGCACTTGGTCCCATTGTCTGACTGAAGGCCTAGTGAACAGACATCATTGTTGAGACCTGCAGACTGGACAGACACAGTTTTACACTCTGATAAGGCATAGCAAAACAGCCTCCACCTCATGTCTTAATATCTCTGCTTATATATAAAGAAAGTACAGTAGGTATAATGCTATAGGGTATTAAGAGTCAAGAGTGTCTAGCGTTGCTCGTTAACCTGCTGTTACCTGTATGAGCATCCAAAAGAATTGACTGAGATGGAAATAGTGAGAGAAGAGTGCCAGAGCAGCGCAGCTGTCCTCTGAAAACATTCGGCCACGGAAAGCTGACACCAGGAAACAGATCTGTAGAGAAAAAGAGAAAAAGACACATTTATAAGCAGTTTCCAATGTGTGTAAACAAGTCTTTCATCCTTTAGCCTAGGAAGCAGCAGCAACTGCAGGCTTTAATGCCAATTACTGTATGTACATATTTTGTTCTTTTCAGAGAGCACAGTGACCACCTGGCACACTCGTACACACACACAGGTGCAGTACTCCTTGCAGTGTCAGCAGGTCATATTACCCCTGAGGCGATTTGTGGCTTGTTTCATAGTTTATACATTTTTAAAGGAGACAGCGGGATTCAGATAGCTCCCCACCCCTCCCAAAGAGAGGCATCCTATCCTGCAGACCTGTTATATCACCATGCAGCAAGCTATGTAGGCGGCAGCAAAAATAAATCAACAACATAAAAAACACTGACAAATATGTTCCTTTCGTATAATCCCACATGCACAAAGATTTGCACAAGTGTGTTGGTGTAACACTTCTCCAAATAATGGAATAAAGTGCACTGCAGAATCACTGCAGAAAACAGCTTGTGGTAAGTGTGTCTGTGCGAGAGAGAGAGAGAGAGAGAGAGAAATAAAGCAGGAAGGAAAGGGAGAGAGAGCGAAAGACAGTTTTGTAGGCGGGAACATCAGCGCCAAAATTTTATTTGTAACATTGGAGGCAGGACTGTGTGGAAAACCCATGAGGGCAGCAGAAAATCCTGCTGCTCTGCCGTCCATCAGAGAGCTTCATTAACCTCTGGCACTGACAAAGTGTTGTGCCAATGCAGCCGGGCGATTGTTACATAACCTGCAGGCTGTCTGCCCGGTGCCAGTGCCAGGGACCAGAAAGAGGGTGAATGGAAGAGAGTAGGAGCTGAAGGATATGGGGAAAACAATAACTTGATGTCAAATGTTACTTGCATTATATTTATGACACTCAGCAGTCAGGGACATACAGTAGCAGACACAGCTTCAGGTAAAATGGAAGGTTTTTGCTTAACACTGACTGTATTTTGTTATGATTCTTAAGCAGCAGTCTCTTTACCCTACACATTACACACAGTAATTATACCTCAACAGTCATTTGATTTGACTTAACAAAGCCAAGCAAAAGTTTTGAAGACAGACCAGATGAGCTCTTTATATCTCCAAAACAAGCTGTATATTGTTGGTACCACCCTATGGTTTTGGCTAATTTGCTAGAAAGAAAGTCTCTATAGTGACCAGGTAAACAGGTGTGGGGAGCTGTGATATGACCTGCTTTCCACACTTGTATAACCGCACAGGGATATGACTTGTTTTGCGTTGAGGTTACTCCTGATAAAGAATGATATTAAGTTACATGCCCTTCGGATGACACCGCAGATCCTGCCTGTTTGAGTGGGGTGATGTCACACTCCTCAAATATCTTTTCTCTACAGGCATTCTCTTGCAGTGTATCTTCTGTCTATTTCTGTTTTTCCCCTTTAGGAAAACCCCAACCATTCCTGGATTTCCCAACTCTTACTAACCTTGCCTGCACCCTCCTGTTGAGTAAGGGGAAAAGCCAGGGCCTTTAAAAAAATATAAGAATCATGAGTCAGTTTCCCGCGCTCCAAGCCCTGCAGGGTGTGAGTGGGAGGGATGGCACAGGAAGGAAACTCGTGCCTGAACCGCCTGGAATTGTGCCTGAGTGGAGAAGCTGTTCAGGTAGCTTATGGGAACAAAGATTATGCGGCGGGGTTGTGTGTTTTTGGCAGCCAGCTGGCCTCATTTGGCCAAAGGCACAGTATGACACACCATCTATCCTCTGAAAAGCAAAACAATGGGGGGAACTATCAAGCGAGAAATGTTAAATAAACTGCAGGACGCTAGACACATAATCATAAGCGAACATGGAGTACAGACACGCATGTTTGTTTAACACAAAAGGCTATAATTTTGTGAAATCAAGCGTAGGGCACAGTCAAGAGTGGGGCATGCACAAAGGGGTTTGCAGCACACTTTATTTTGGCTGTGTGCACCAAGGACACACATGGAATTGGAGTGGGATGAATTATCAGTGGGTGTGTCAGGGGCCAGTAACAATCACTGCCAATCACTTTGGCTCGGCTCATTCCTGTTAGCAGTTCTTTGGGCTGATTTAAACACATGCAACAATACTGCCAATACTGAAACACTAGTGTAAGTCTTAACATGGCACAGCTTTGAGCAACACACCCACACAAATTAGCTATAGCCTTTCGTGACAAACCCTGATAGCCTTAATAACCACTGAACCACTGAAACTACTGACCTGTGTTGAAACAATGACATAAGAGGTAGAAATAAATTGCCTTGTAGGGAAAGGAGGGCAAAGGGCTTAAAAGAGTGTGTGTATTTGTGTGTGTGTGTGTGTGTGTGTGTGTGTGTGCGTGCGTGCGTGCGTACGTGCAGTGGTGTGAATAGACTCTCTAACAGGTGGCTGACCCCCACATGTGCATGTGTCTGTGTGTGTTTGTCGCCTCTGTGAAAGTGAGCTGGGAACTACCTGGCTCAGGTCAAAAATAGAAACCAGGTCAACAGGTATGGTGAAACATTATGGGTGAGTCAACAGGTAAGAAGGTGTGTTCCAAATAGATTTTTACATGATTATGTAAATCACACATACATGTAGTGTAAGTTCAAATCAAACCGAGCCATCACATTTTCGTTAAAAAGACATGTTAGACTGCTGTTGCCATTAGCTGCGGCAGGATGTAGTGAAGGGTAGCTTTATCTGTCATGGGAGGCAATTTACACGGGAGGCTAGAAACAAGCCTCCAAAAAAACACAGAAAACTGATCCTCCCCTGGAGCGTTTATTACTTTACATGGTGTGTACCAAGGCAGCAAAGCGTTGTCATTTAAATGTTAATGTCATGTTAATCTAGCGCTACAAGGCTATGAGACTAAGTTTTAATAATTGATGTAAGGTAGGGGTCAGAAACTCCACAAAAGCTTTCAAAGAATCGTCTAACATTCACTGCAATAGAAGCAGCCTGGCTGTTGCTTGGGAGGAGTCAACATCAGTACCAAATAAGGGCCTAGATCAGATTTTAGAGGAAGAAATAATCTTTAAATCTGTAATCCGAGCCTGGCATAAACTGGAACCCGTTAATGAAACTACACCAGTGAAGACAATCTTTATTCCGAAACTATAGTGAGAAATAGGGTGTGACAGAGATATGGCCGTAATCCACCCTCCATAGAGCTAATTATACCTAGGACAAACAAACTGACTGCTAAATGTCACGAAACACACAGCACCAACTGAGAATAAAACAGAAGAGGAGGAGGGGGTGGGATGTGAGCAAAGGGGAATCAATCAGGTTTTATGACAGAGCAGAGTGATCCTTCGGGCTGCTGTCAATGGTTGTACACATTATCAGTGCTGACATGTAAACTCCATGAACTAATTAACTGTGACAGAACAATTAGATAACTGCTTCTGATAATACAGTCACCTGTTAGGATGATGGGACATCCTTGGACAAATCAAACCCAAACTTTATCAGTTTGTTCTTTAATGGCGTAGTTCCTCATAGTAAAGAGACTGCTATGATTCAAGCCTATCACAGCCTAACACAGGTATGTGACAGCACTGTGTCAATGATGACCTGACAGAGGGATGGGTTAGTAGGGTGGGAAGGTAACAGGTGCGGATGTGGAGTTTATCAGAGCCCTATCTACTGCTCTGTCCTCTGTCCACGGGCCTCCTTCTCTTTTGTGTAAGTCAGGAGTTGACCTGTCTAGACCCTCAGGCTACAGCCTTATTAAAATCAAAGACTGGGAGGTAGTGCAGGACTCTAAACACAAGTCATGTCAGTGTATTGTGTGTTATGCCATGCTTTTGTGCTCTTGTGTCTGGTAAAACAGAAACCACCAAAGCCCCCACACATTATGGCTAAACACTATTAATATATTAATATATATTATGTTGTACAAAGATTACATTTCAAGAAATTATTTTACTCGCATGTGATTTTGTCCACAACACCCAGGATATTGTCAGATGTCAAATGAGAGGAAGAAAGTAAGATATATATATATATGTATATATATAGTAAGGCCCATGGGCCATGAATAGGCCTTTGAGAATACATTAAAAAAAAATCCATCTTCTTCTATGTTGTTTATGTGGCCATGTCATGTGGCCCAAGACTTTAAGCCTGAACTATTGGTCCATTTCCAATGCTAAATGTCCATTCAGAACTTCTCCCCCTTGTTTTGTGGCCTTGAAAGACCCAGGAGACTGTCAGTTGTTGTTGTTGTTGTTGTTTTTGTTCTAGATCTACAGAATGATTCTACTTATCTTCAGACAAGATTTAACCTCAGTTGATTTGATAAGCAGGTCTGAAAGAAACAAAATGCTTGTTTACCAGCCTTAGCTCAGCAGTGGTAACAGACAAAGAAGCGACTGCAAAGTGGCATAACGCCAAATGGCATCATCAAGATGAAACCTCAAGAGAACTGATGCATGTAAGAAGCTTTAGCAAAAAATGTATTAAAATACCACACAGTAAAAAACAAAATACATCATCTTATAAGGCCTAATAAAGGAGAACAGAGACATGCTGCAAAAACAAACTGCACGCAGGAAACATAATATTTTGGAGCAGCTACATTGTGCCTCCGTGGTTGCAGCTTTCTTCCTCCCAGAGAGTTCTGCTTCTGATCAATAGCCCAGCGTGCTGACGCTAAGGTAGCTAAGTGTACCAGTGTGGCTAAAAATAGCATCTGCCTGATGCATTACATCAATGAGGGAATGGGGCCTTAAAGCGGTCTGCCTGCCAGGCTATCCATCTTGACTCCTGTTCAAAACACTTACCCTCCACCTCTACCCTCCTCCAGCCCCCTTGTCCCATCCTTTTCCTCAACACCCAACTCCCTCTCCATCCACTGCTCCACCCTTCGTCTCATATCTCCCTCCTCCTCCTCCTTCACCCCCCCCCCCCCCTTCTCTCTAACAGCTACCGGTCTGATCTAGCTGGTTCCAGCCTCAGCCTGCACCCTGGGTGTTTCCTCTTATGCCTTTGTTCAGAAGGAGATAAAGCCAAAGAAAGGGAGAAAGAGAAAAACAAGATCATTGTATCATTCCACCCTCTCTCCCTTCATCATTTTATCACTTTAGAAAGGCCTTCCTATCAAGCAACTTCCTCATCACTATCAATTACTCCATCTCTCCTCATTCGCAGCTGATCAATTCACCCTATTCTGGCAAGCTTAGCAAAGGGAGCTTCAATTTGTCAAATTACATATTTATATATAAAGTACAATTATGGCAATTATTTCAGTGCCATTCAACGTCATTTTTTTGTCTTTCCTTACACTATTAAGTATGGGCAAGCACCATCAGTCTGCTCACGTGCCGCAGCCTCTCAGTTCATGCGAGTGTGTATTGTTTATGTACTGAAGCCCAGGGAACAGCCAACTGTAAGGAGCGCGTCACATGGGGATGGCTGATAGCTGGGTTACTGGGCCAGCATGTGTGAGGAAGGAGGAGTGATTGCTGACGAGACATGTGAGGTTGTTAAAATGAAAATAAGTGAAGACAAAAACAAACGAGCCCAGTGTGAGCTGCTGCTGCTGCTGAAAATGATTCACGTTTTAATAGAGCCACTGTTACTATATTTTTGACATTTCTAGCCTCACTGGTGCATGCGTGCTTATGAGCAGCTATCTCAAGTGTTTTCTGAATAGCATGTCCAGTCGCTTAAGGTCACGGTGTAGAAGTAAAGTTCACAGGTGTTTTGGGTTGAAGCTCCGACTGAGACTTACTTGCTGAGCCAGCTGTTGGCAAATAAACACCCACTCCCCTTTAGTCTGTTTCACATTAAAACAACCACAACATTGAATCTACATTTGCTTATGTGAGCACAAACTGCGATACAGTAATAGAGTCTATGAGCTTCTTTGAGGCAGGAAAGGACAATAACAAGAGCCTTCACCACGTATTCTGGGATTGAGGTTTTGGAGATTTAATGTGGCGGTGTGACCCAGCAAATAGGGGAATGTGAGCACATTGAAGCGTACGAGGCAGCTAAAACAAGCTCAACAAGTTGACAGTGTCATTGTTCCAAGTCCAATGTTGGAAACAAGAAATAGACTTGTTTGGTGTAGTGTGAAACTTTGAAGGAAAAGCTAATAAGTGATAGATAATGAATGATAAAACATTTTATATAATACCTAATGCCCGGTACTTTTGTTGTATTACATAAAAAAATAAGCTAAATCATCATAAGCATCTTAAATCGTGATTATTTAGTTCTAAAATAACTAGATGTTTTCTGTGTGGTGTGCAGACTAAATCTAATGTTAATATGGCTCATCATACGGAGATCCTATTTAGTGAGAGCACATGTAGATAAAAAATGTTTTTTCTTAGGTTGCTGCATCTCCTACCATGCTCATGCTAAACTCATACAGAGACTAATGCTCATGCTAACTCCCCCATAGAGAAGATCTCAGCAGTACCACACGCATTCCAGCAGGTCTCCCCTCTTTTCTCCCATTCACACTTCAGTCAAAGAGTATCTGCTGCTGGAAACCTAAAGCTGCTTTTGATCGCTGCAGGGCTACTTTTAAGAAGCCTCTTGAATTTCCTTCCTCAACATCTGGTGTGAACCGTGTCTGGAGCCCAGACAGAGAACTCTTTGGGCTGCATGCGTAAGACACACACACACACACACACACACACACACACACACACACGGATTCATGTGGATACACACACCTATAAAAACACAGCTGCTCAAGGTCAGCTGCCTAAACACACACACTCAATGGGTCTACTTTGCACTGCCACAAACCTCTGCGTGTGCGTATGTTCTTTAGTTTATACATGACATGGGTGTGCACCAACCAACAAATAGACTGTTGCATAGTTGCTTTATGCTATTCTGGATCAACAGATTAAATACCACACAGCAAAACATGATGAAAACATGACCACTGCTCAGTTACATTCACAAATGTTGCTGTGAAAGGAGTTTCTTTGTTTTGTGGCTTCCAAGGAATTTCAGTCTGTAATGCCCAAAAGTTAAAGAACTTTTATTCCCTCAATAGCTCAGGCCATCTTTTCATGTTCATGTAAGATGGATTCAGAATCAGAGGTAGCGAGAGAAAGGAGGGAGGTGCTATCTATAAAGATATTTAACATGTCTTTTAAGATATGGACAAGTATGCTGATATGATTATGACCCTGCCATGTGGGTTACATCACAAACTTAAATGACTTGTGATTGCAAGAAAACACAGAGCTCATTATGGTGTTCTGTTGTATCACTTCCAGATCGGCTGTACTTTCATGCATCGACTGATCATCAGAAGGATGAGAGGCAAATCTAATCATGTTTATCAGAGAGCCTTCAAAAACCTACAGAGACCCAGTAAAGCAGCCTCATCCACTGCTGTCCAACTGACCATCGATCCAGGAGAGATCCTTCTGTGGAAACAGCTCTCAGTGTCAGTCAATGGGTGGCTGTAAAGCCAGTCAATTTGTGAAGAGTCTGATCAAGTTAAATACTGTATGCTCCATTCATACGGCTCCTGCACACCAACCCGCTGTACACTGTGCTTTGGAAACTGTAATCTAGACTTAATCAGAGCCACAACTGTACCATCATGTGCTGCGTAATGTAACACAAAATGTCCCCTTCAAACACCATACCCAACCTAGACTAAATGAATACAAAAATGGTCAAGTCATAAAAAGGAGAGCTCAGGGGAGTCCTTGATCAGGCACTTCATTCACATCTGCTGTTGAACTTGGCACTAGCTGTGGAGCTACAGTGACTCCTACAGGTCAGAGTGACCAAAAGCTGAAGGCTGGTGCTGTGCTTGTGATGCTACATTTTTCTGTGTGAGTGTTTGTTTGTGTGTGCGTGTGTGTGTGTGTAGGGTGGAGTGGGTAAAATGAGTGGGTATGTGCACATACGGCCATCTGTGTATGTTGAAGTATGTTTGTGCATTTATTAATGTGAGCATATGCATGTGTTTTCTAACTATGACATCGTGGAGCTGGCTCTCCAATTATAAAATTATAATCAGGATAAGACTGAGATCCAAGATTCAAGGAAAGCTAACTAAACTGACAAAATAGACCAATTACAGTTTGCTGAAAAATACCTTATTATAAATACATTTATATTTGACCATTCACCATTTCCTTTCTCAATTCGACATTTACTAATTCGTTGAGGAAGTTGGGCAACTCTCATTTTCTACTTCACACCATTAATATGACATCACACAGCCTTCTCTCTCCCTCTCTCTCTCTCTCTCTCTCTCTAATGTAGTTTGCAAGGCATGTGAAAGCCTCAAATGGCTTTAAAAGCAGATAAATAATGACTTCATGTCAATGTAAATTTGAACAGTACAACATGGGTAAAACTAGACATTCATATGTGCTGTGCTGCAATAGGCTGTGATATATGTTACAACAACTGGGTAACATCTTGTTCAACCTAACCTAGAAAAACCAGGGCAACATCAAGCTAGAATGGCAACACTGCCGACCTCAAGAGTTTCAGGATAAGCCATGTTTTCACTTCTCTAAACCTTCAAGGTTCACTCCACTCTGCACACAAAGGTCTGCCAAGACAAGCTGTCAAACTCCAAAAATAGAGCAGGATACAGGGGACTTTGACAACTGGAGGCTATCACTTTGTTTATCATTCACAGTGTCAGCAGCCTGTTTGACAAACTGAATGACTCCATAGAATCATGTAAAAGGTGACTGCTGCAGCATGGAGAGCTTTGGCTGTGCAGCACTATGCAGACCAGCAGACTATTGTTAACATTGAAAAAGGTTTCTTTGTGCCAGTACATTTACTACACCATGGCCTTAAAGCCCGTCATAATAAAATATGATTGCAGGGAAGCCAGCAACTGATAAATGATACAAGCCCTCGACTTGCCACAAGTGATTTTATGCCAAGATATCTATCTGTTGATTGTATTTATCTACTGAAGCAGGTAATGAATGGAAAGCCAATGTGTTACAGCTCAAGGGAAGAAATAGGTCTGTCGGATATATATTTAGTTGATTCAGATATTCTCTAAGTGCACAGTGAGTAAATAATTCATTACATGATGAACATGATATAACAGTACATTACTGGATGTTTCAGCTGAATATTATGTTTATGTGAAACTGTATTTATGGACTTAACACAGTGACTTGTTATATTGTGTAAACGTGTGTATAACTGAAATATCGCATCACCTCAGAAATAACTGCCCTGAGCATTGACAGCTTGTAGGGTTTTCTCTTGGATGTGTGCTCTCTCGTGACTCACAGCTACCAGACAAGGCAGGAGCTAACTTTAGAGCCCTGATGAAGGAGAATGGCTACTGTGGCCTCCTGTTTACTGTGTTTTTTCTGGAAATAGAGGAAAGTTCGTGGAAGTATTTTTAGGGTCACCAGCTGTTAGGACAACACATATTTGGCAAAAATTTGAGTGTAACTTCCAGAGTCCAGAAAGGGCAGAGTCTGCTGCTGCACAATGGATGGTTAGTAAACCAATACCATTAATCCAAGTTACATCACCCTTGTAGATATTAGCAAATGAGTTAAAACAGGGGCAGACAGGTGATCATGGACAAATGAAAATAACTGCTTGCAACCTATGCAAAAGCACAGTAAATGCATATTATCAATACTGCAAATACTACACAGATAATATATCCTTGTGACCCATTATAGTACTTAACAAAGTGAGTTAATGTCTAAACATAACCAGTTTTGTATTATTGGTCAATGGTTTCTCAAGGAAACTGGACTGACACGGATGGCTTGCATTAGCAGAAGATTGTATGCGTGTGTGAATGTTTCATCCTGATGGCAACTCATAATGTAATCCTGATAATCCAGACTGTCTGACCACCCTGGTAGATGAATAACTAGACCGATTCATAAATAATTGCTACCTTTAATGTCTTTGTGCAAGAGTACGTGTGTGAGGGCTACAGAGGATGGTTACATTTTAATTACAATACATATAGAATTGTTGATGTTTGCATGAGAGAGTAGACAATGTGTCAGGAAATTGAGATTTGATGACACAAATTAGTTTAACATTCTCATGAAAGCAAGGAAGTACGTATGATCTTCTATTAATTTCCTTGTTGCAGATTTTATGGTTTGATGATGTATAACCATTGCCTGAAGTTGATATGAATGCAACATAATCAAGCAATGGGCTGTCTACTACAGACAGGCGTTAATGTAACTCTCAGTTTAGAATCCCTTTACGTTATCCAGCCTGCACAAAAGCTGACCAAGATGAAGATGATCAAGCTAAAATAGACTATAGAACACATGTCACATAAAATCTCATTCTTTTTTTTAAAGATCTGATCACCTTCAGAAGATAAAGTAGTTTGCTGACTGTCTGCCAAAAATAAAAGATTGTTTGGTGTTAAATCATATGGTCTATTTACAGTAAATGGTATACAAACCGAGCACTGCAAGCACTACACATTTGCAACAGATCAACATTTGAATGCTAAAAAGCCCTGGTGTAATGTGCCAACTAAATGCAGAAAAGTAAAACTGCTAGTTGGCATCAATGTGAACAATGCAATTTTGCTAATGTTTTTTGGGAAATAAATATGACTTTTTGAAAGGCCTCAAGAATAGATGCAATATATTTTTGTGAGAAACACTAAATGTAAACATAACTGTGCTTGATGATGTTATTACAGTTTTCTCTAAGAGTATGTAGAGCATCTGTAGTCAGTTTAGGGAAAAGCAACATGAGAATATATCTGCATTGGTCAAACTGATGAGTCACACAGGATGTGACCAGCCACTCTCGCAGAGATAGAGTGAGAAGGAGAGGGAGTCTTTATGTAGTTCGTAATGTCAGAGCTCCCAGCTAAGCCCAGTTGCAGCCAGAATGATAAAGGGGACAGAGAATAGAAACAGGGATATTACTCATCATGTTGTGAAACAAAGGTGGGTTAGAGGAGTAGGGAAAAAGCCAGAGGTGCAGAAAGACAGATGAAAGTAAAACAGGAAAAATTACGACAAGAAAGAAAATTTACAAGCAAAAGAATTAGCTTTTGGTTTGTATAGTTTAGACTCATTTTTCAGTATCAGGCAAAAGAGACAAGGTCACAAAGAACAGTGAGTGTTGCATGGAAGAAAGATGCTGCTGACTTGAACAGAGGCGCATCACATGTAGAGGAGAGGAGTCACGGCAACACTAGGCACAAGGCGTTGAACCAGGCAGGAGAGCGTAATGTGAGTCTCCCAAGAGGCCGTTTTCACCTCTCCACTGTCCACTCTCTCTACACACACACACACACACACACACACACACACACACACACACACACACACACACACACACACAGTAACACAGCCCCTGACTGCTGACACTTTATACCCTTCCATCACTTGCCTGCCATTAGCTTGGGCTGACAGACAGTAGAGAGCTTAGAATTGCATTCAGATCTTATCAAGGACGTTCTGTATACTTTATCTTTCTGTATATACTTCAGATACTGCAAGCTAAAATGACATCCTAAGACTCACTGTAAAGAAAATGTTTTAAAGCATTGTGGCCCTTTTATTTCTAGTTTCTGAGAAGAATGTATTGGCTGAGAGTGGATGTGAACACTATGTTTTCTTTTCATTCTTTCCCTTCTTTTGCTTTCTCAGTTTTTTTCCAAACAGTTGTGGGCTTAAGCATAGAATACGACATGTTCTCTGACGTCAACCAGAGAAGTGAATACACATGATGAGAACAGATAGTCTTCCACGAGGAAAGAAAAGTCACTCACTTCATTTACAAAGACTTGTGTTGATCTTATGCTCTGCAGACAAGGACTCAGTAAAGTCTTGGATTACACAATTCATACCTTCCCTTTCTTGGAGAGCTGAGAAACTGCATGCATGCTCACCCAAAACCTGATCCCCCACCCACATACACACACGCTGACGACAAACAGGAACTTTTAGGAATCTCGACAGCAATCATACTGCGTCTTTATTCTGCTCAGAGACTGGAAGTGACGGTGGGTGGTGTATGGGAGAGATACAAGTTAGTGTTTATGTGTGCATAATTGTGGAGTGAGGCGCAGACTTCAGAATGCTGGATCCAGTCCCAGAGCTAACAGGAAATCCTTTAGAACCAGAACTAAGAGTCACCTGAACACCTCCCAGATACTGGAATAAAGCACTTGGACCAATGGGGTAAACACTTCACTGAGTGCGTGGGAATGGTTAATTAATTACAATGGATAAGAAATTAAATTGAGTTTTGTTTGCAATAGAGTTGGAGATTAGATTTTAATTTCCCACACTGGCACCCGGATACGTGTGTTCAAGCACACACATATCTCCAAAATCCCATTCTGTATTTGACCAGGCTTAAGTATTATATAGAGAGTTCTGTCAATCATATTGTGTGTTATCAATAAACGAAAACCCAACACCACTGGGCTGGGGAGTATTTCAATTCTAATGTTTAGTTACTTTAATTAGAATTATATCTTGTTGAAATAACAGGTTCAAATCATCTGTCAAAGTCTTAATTGATACTTCTTCCCCTGTCCCTAAAAAGACTGTCAGTAACCCATGGCATGTCCTGTTAGGAAATTTTTAGTGAAAGACCTTATTAGAAATAATATACAATTCTGAGTTTAAAAAATATTTCTTCAATGTGGCTTATGTGGATGACAATAAGGAATAACACACTACATGCACAAACATCTGCACATACACAGACTATACCAGATTGCTGATTGCCCAAGATAACTGGGCTTTATTGCTGCTCGTATGATGAGCATGATATTGCATCTATTCTTGATGCACAAAATCCCATTCACATTAACACACACACACACACACACACAAACAGGTGAGGCTCACTTACATAGTACATATGCACCGGGTAAATTTCCACTCCACACAGACAATCTTCAGTTGTCTTGCTGAGGGGAGGACAAACTGCTGGCCAGAGCCGCACAACCTCTGATGTGACAAAGACATACATACACATACACACACACACACACACACACACATAGACAACACCACAATCGTTCACAGTGAGAGGACTCTCCCTTCAGGTGTTGGATGGGACAAATCATTATTATCTCTAAGTAGGTGGTGGAGGTCTGATGTCTATATCATTGTCAGAGTCTGTTCTCTGTCACCCTGTGGGTGTCTTAATTCCAAGACCAGATCAGTTTGACCCTCCGACACCTCAACTACTCGCTTCTGTACTTAAAAAATATTGTTGGACTGATACAGAAAGAAAATTAAAAACTGTATAAATTGAACCACAACTCCCACCATCTCCATCTGCTCTCAACTCTCAGACTCTCACAGAGGGGTGGGAAATTATTCTATTTCTTTCAAGCTAACTGTAGCTGTTGCAGAGAGAAATAAATCATCCCGACAGCTTTTTCATCCCACAGAGAGCAGCGTCAGTGACTAATTACAGCCCAGCCTCCACAGATGGAGAGCCCTCTCTGTCAGAGGTGGCTGGAGCTGGACCTGACACTTCAAGTCAATGGTGAGACACGAGCGAGACTGAGACCCACAAGTTCAGGAGACGTTTCTGTCACTAATTACATTTATTCTATCAAAGATGCAAGATCTTTGGCCTCCTTAATACAGAGGTTTAACACTAACCGCTTCCTAGTGCTTACCTTTGGCTGTAAATATAAAGCCGGGATGCATTCCAAATTCAATAAGACAAAAGATGCCCAAGTTCAACTACAGCAGAGGATTGGCGACCAATGTCCCTGGACTCAGTGTTACCGAGGTGTGGATTCAGATAAATCTCCAAATACAGACAAATACTGACCTTCAACAGAATACAATGGTGATGTAATGGTAATGGTGGTTAGACAGAATGACCCTGATCTCGACAGTGATGCTTTAAACAAGTGCTGTTTACATGTGACGTTAAGTGAAAATGTATATATTCTATACCAAGACCAACATTCATTTTATTTGCTTTCATATTTATTTATATGAAATGGGGTTTTTTTCCTGAAAAAAAGCTGAATATTAACTCATCCTTTAGCGTCTTAATCCATTGTCTTGTCTTGGCTTAGCTTACATTTAATAGAATGCAGATTGACTCCAGTATATGAGTTTTGGTTGAGAGCATTACTTAGTTTTAAGTTTTATGTACCATTGGGGAAAACCAAGTGGAACTAGGAAAACCTCCTTCACCAGAACTGTAGACAGAAACTACCAGAAACTAAGATGTTTGACCCACAACTTTCTGTTGCCTAAATGTTATTGGACCTCTTCATGTAGTTTCTAAAACACAACTTCTCCCACTATTAAAACATTGGATGTGGGATGAAATGTTCTGGGTATGATGCAGGTGATTTTGAGAGGGACCAAACAAAACACTGAATCGTAAGGATGTTATAGAATTGAGTCCACTGCACACATCACCATGTACATGCATGTTTTAACAATGAAGGGTGAAGCACATTCAGCCTTCACGATTGGCCGACTTAAGACTACTGGATAGACAAACAAAACAAAATCAACTTCCATGTATTTATATAAAAAGGAAGTTTTGTTTATTCTGTTTCTGGCTAGCTATCTCAGATCTAAGATAAAGTGCATACTTAAGTGAAGACAATGACGTCAGTTGGTCTATTTTAATTCAGCACATCCTGCACTGTGAGCCCCATCATTACCTCCAAAATATTCCCAGCAGCACCAGATGACCACTTACAGGCTACATCTTAATTCCAAAGAGCACATTCAGTTAGGCCTTCAGTTTGACAGTCTGGAATTGAACCAGGCCTTCAGGAAGGCCACAGAAACACACCCATGTGTTATATAAACTATAGCACAATCTCAGACACGTGTGCATCCAAGACAGAAGGCCATGACATTCAGTACAGTACCAACGAGAAAACAGAACAGTACGGAATTTTCCATCCAAAAAACCTTTTAGGTTCAGGGGCTCTGCCTGGGCCATAAACAGGTTGAGCCCAAGGTGGTTAGCCCCCAACGACTGCTTTAGTAGGGGCTCGTGTTTGTCAACCAAAGAGAGGGGGGACCAGTGGAAAATTACCCGTCCCGCACTCGCTCACGCACACACACATGCACACATACACACACGCATGGTCGGGACCAGCTGAGAGACAAATCTGCAACCACATGTCTATCTCGCTCGTTGCTTATGTGACAGCTTGCGTTTTTAATGGGCGAGGGTACGGGGGGGATGATTGCGTTGTCAGGACGCTCCTGCCCGCAAACTACGCAACCAATGATATTTGATGATGTGTGTTTATGCACATTTCCAAGAAAATACCTGTGACATGTCTAGTGGCTAGTAAGTAGGGCTGGTAGCATACAGTATATGTGTGTGTGTGTGAGTGTGTGTGCACTCTCAGGAAACATTAAAATTATTTTAACATAAAGGAGTACATTATGTATGTTCCTTTTATGTTTCTGTCAGAATTTGTACATCATGAAAGTAAAGGTGTGTGTTGCACTATACATACATCACAGCTGTGTTAATGCTTGCGAGCTACTGATCCATACAGCACAGAGAGATTAATGCCTCTATAACAATTTCCAAAGGTTCCCAATTCATCTACACTTAAGGCCATATAGAAAATCTATACGATACGATACGAGCAGATGAAAATGCCAAAGAAACTAATGCAGATGGTGTGGGGATATGAAAATCTAAGGCTTCATAAGCTGTGAATTGTGGGTGTTAGTGCTCATTGTGGCCTTTATAGTAAAGCAAGATCTGAGCAGAGCTGTATTACCTGTGTTCCAAGGCAACTCAACATCATGTGAGTAAGCAGTTTGGCAGCAAACATAGGGAAACGGGAGCACAGCACGTGGGATATAATGGCCAATGCAAAGCCTGAGGGAGAGACAAGCGCAAGACATGGAACCAATATTAATGATAAATGAACAAATTATTTTCAACAATGGCTATTTATAACAATGTGGGAGAAATATATAAAACTCTGAGGAAGGGATGCACCAGAGAGAAAGCTGAAGAGAAAGTAGGCAAACAGAAAAAACACAGGAAAACAAGTGAAGACATATGAAACAGAGAAGACACAGACGGAGTGTGTTTTGTACCTGAGATGCAGATAAATCCCGAGGCAAAGAAGGCCTCGTTGTAGGATGCAAGAGTGGAAAACTCTGCATAGGCTGTGTAGATAGACAAGTGGGAGCAGGCACATTCCACATAGTCCACACTCTCTTTCACAACCCTGCAGTATTGAGCATCTGATGACCAGCTAGAGGAGAGGATGCAGGAAAATGTCAGCAAAGAAAAAGGACAGACAAGGTAAGAGACTACTGTTACAACAGAGTATAACAAAAAACACGTGAGGTAAATATAATCATGTTTACGAGTATGTCCAGTTTGCTCTCTGGTGTTTAGCATTGTTGTCACCTTTATCATTCAATGACGCTGTGTGACAAACCAGAACATTATAATCATGTTTGTACTGTATTCGGTTGCACTACTGATACGCAGGAATTGAGTGAGCAGTTTTATGAAAAAAAAAAAAAAACCCTCTATAACACGTTGTATTCTGACCTTTTATTCACAGCAAGCAGAGTCGTACTGAAATGTTGACCTTTCCCTGCCAATGACTTGGCTTCTCTCTCCACCTTTTGCTCTATTTCCATATCAGTTCTCTCATGCATTTAGTTTTTGGGGATGCAGTGTCCATGTAGCTGCTTTGGACAAACCAAACCTGCCAACTCTGAACTTGTAACAGTGTGTTCCAGCCAAGTCCCATTCTACGCCCTAGGAATGTCATCAACAAACCCACTCCGAGTGGGAGGTGTAGCGGACTGAATGTGCACATATTAAAAACATGTGACTTCCCCCATGGCCACAGAGGGGCCTTAGTGAGAGGCTGAACTTGAACTTTTGCTCTTGACTGGTCACAATAAGTACGAGGATGACAGACAGAGGTGAGCACAAAGCTACAGTACAGTATCAGAGAGAGGCTATAAACGACTTAGTTGAGATAAATAACAAATAACATACTACTTCTGCATACTAGAATAAATCTCAGCCACGTATAATACCAGGTAACGATGAAGAAATCATGGTCATATTATGACGAATAGAAACACAAATGTTAATATATACCTTTAGTGTTTGTTTTTTAGGAAATTAAGAAAGGCTGGGCATGTATCTGAATAGATAGGTGTTTTTGCTGTGAATCACCTTGCAGTGGTCTGGTTCCAGAGAAGGCACAGAGAACTGCCTGGTTTAACATGCTGACCCGGGGTGTGGATACGATACACCACCTCATTGCCATCTTCTAGGGGTCTTGACCCTCTGTTCTGGAGGCTGGCTGAGAACACCTAGATACAAGCAGAAGGAAGGAAGAGAGGTCAGCTGTGCATTGGACTAAACACGAATGGCTAGTTTATATTGGGGTAATACTGCCACCTGCTGTTTTTAATCAAACACATTTTCCAAGCTGAAAAAAACTAAAACAAAATTGGAGGCAAATATGAAGTCTAAGCATCTGAGTGCTTCCCTACCTTCCCACTGAGAGCAGAAGATTTATCATTGGTCAGAAACCAGTGTTCAGTTCTAAACTCAGTCAGTTGAATCTGGCTGAGGTTGCCACAGTCAGCAGGCGAGACTGCTGTTACTGCCAGGAGGGTATCTGGCAGCTGGAAGAAGTCTGCATTACGGCCCCTGAATTTGTATCCATTGATCTGTGTGGGGTACCATTGGAAGGCAGAGATGGTCATATATGGACATGTTTCCAGGATGGTGCCCCTTCTGGAGAAAGAAAAACATTGGTGATACCAAGCATGCAAACCTTGCTAATAATGTAACATGCACGATAAGGTTGTGTATCTGTAAAACACATCTTAAAATGTTCATTTTTAACGAGGGATATCTCCCTCCCACTCGTCAGTCTTTTCAGAAGGGACACTCACATCTCACATTGACTGCGCACGTGGAGGGAGAATGCAAATCGCTCGACCACCTCAGCAAGGTGGCTGAGGCCTCGGGTGTCGTCTCTGCTGGGATTGGCCAAGGAACACAGTAGGCCATAGGTCAAATTGTGGCTACTTTCCTGTAAAGGAGCGCTCTCTGCTTCTGCAACCACCTGTCTCAGAAGAAATAGAGATGAACAGAAAGATAGATAGATAAATTGAGAAACGTCTATGAGAATGTCTTTCTGTATTTGCAGTCTAACAACAATGCACTGAGAAACTGTTTGCTCTACTATTGTTTGCAAGTTGATCCCTCTGATATACTGTGTGTGTGATCTGCATTTGACTGCTGTGTTTATCCTTTCCACCCCAGCTGGTGCTGTCACTGTCACTTTCTTTGGTTTAGGCCTCAGTGTTATGCAGCTTTTATGTTGAATTAATGCCACTTCTCCTACACTGCCTTCTTCCCTTCTCTTACTCTCTCTTTGTTTTCCCACGTATCCTCATGCTGTGTAACTCATTTCTGCTGTTCCTGCTCTCGCTTCTGTCCCCCGCATACTCTTTCATATCAGATTACAGTGGTGTCAACCCTTGTCTGGAGGCTGAGCAAGCTCTAAAATCAGAGCACTGCAGTGATAGCAGCGTTCACATAGAGTGACAACTGAGACCTTTTCAGATGACAAACTGGTCCTCAGATTTGTCAGAGTAGTGAAGTTGCTGTGATGTGTGCCCTTTAGCGGAGATCTGTCTGACACACACTACTGCACTGACTCACAAGCATCAAGTAGTGAACATTATGCAGAAGCAAGTATTTCTGTCATTACATAGAGTCTTTATAAAATCATAAAAAAAATGAAATAAAGTACAAATCACTAACTGCTATTTGCACCAAAGGCTGGAAAATCAAAATCAAATGTTTTTGACCAAATATGTTGATGGTCAATGTGATGACATTCTGAAGAAAATGACTTCTGCTTTATCAAATACTCATAAACGAAATATTCAAAGATCTTGTTTTATAACATGATATTGATATTGTAAAAGAACAGATAGGTTAGTTACAGTTAGGTATTACATCATATTACACTGTTTTATCTGCTCCTCAGCATCAATGAGAATGAATTAATTTGGCCTTAAAAGCTTAAAATGCTTTTGTTCTCAGTCTCCGTCTTACCTTCCTCACAGCTTCAATCACGGCGGTCATCTGCTCACGAGTGAGAGTTGTAGTGACCTTATCGATCAGTTCTTGCAGCACGTGGTTCAATATAGTTGTGTCAAGGGGCTGATGTAATTGGTCCAGTAAGGCCCACACAGCTTCACTGGCTGCGTTTGACACCAGAGTCACATTAGCCAGCCCAAACCGAGGGTGCACTCTGGCTCCCCCTGTAGCATTGTAGAGCTCCACCTGGAAGCGCTTCGGGGTGGGCAATGATGAGGCGAGTTCAGGTGTGAGGTAAATGACCAGTGATGTGTTAGGGTGGCCCACATCAAAGGTTAGCCTACCCTCCTGTTTAGGAAAGTCCATCCCTGCTTTAGCAGGCTGGATAACAGAGGGACCAACAACCTCTTCTCCTGGGAGCTCCTATAAGAAAAACACAAATGGTTGGTGTTGGATGGAGTCATGTTAACCAGCACTGATGTTCAAAAGAAACCTACACGATCAACACATACAGTCAGGTCCATAAGTATTGGGACATCTACACAATTCTCATCTTTTTTGCTTTATACACCACCACAATGGATTTGAAATGAAAAGAACAAGATGTGCTTAAACTGCAGACGTTCAGCTTTCATTTGAGTATTTACATCCAAATCAGGTGAACGGTGTAGGAATTACAACAGTTTCTATATGTGCCTCTCACTTTTTAAGGAACCAAAAGTAATGGGACAATCCACTCAAGAGCTATTCCATGGACAGGTGTGGGCTATTCCCTCATTATTTCATCATCAGTTAAGCAGGTAAAAGGTCTGGAGTTTATTCCAGGTGTGACATTTGCATTTGGAATCTGTTGCTGTCAACTCTCAATATGAGATCCAAAGAG
>JAVQJD010006925.1:0-38563 GCA_036023655.1 Nannoperca australis
CCCCCCCCCCCCCCCCCCCCCCCCCCCCCCCCCCCCCCCCCCCCCCCCCCCCCCCCCCCCCCCCCCCCCCCCCCCCCCCCCCCCCCCCCCCCCCCCCCCCCCCCCCCCCCCCCCGCAGAGGTACTTGAGGCAGTCGAGAACTCATTTCAGACCCAATCCTAACCCTCTCAGTCACTCAGTCATCTCTCCTTACAACTCAATACTAAGGACCTGTGTGTCTCTCTGTCTGACACTCTATGTAACTCTTCATTATCCTCCAGCCAAATTCAACACAGCTCCCTCCCTCACCCCACAGTGGTGCAGCAGTGAGGACCCTCTTTGTCAGCCCAGAGTCAAACAAGCTGCCCCCACCATGTGCTTTCCAACATGGCTGGAATGTTTTCCTGTTAGTTTAAGTCTCATCTCAACTAATTAATATTTTTGCTTATAGCTGCTGTAGTTCCCGTGGGAGGCCCCTTAATTAATCATTTATAAATCTACACAGCCTCCCAGTTTATTAGTCTCTGCCTTTGGCGTTGGCTGACTGCATTGGGAAACCGCAAATGATTAGTTACAGGAATGAAAGCTTTTCCCCCCCTCTCTCCCTCCCTTGTTTGCGACTGATTAGGGCCTCACACAGAGGTATTTCCACAGCCCTGCACTGCACTTTAATTCATTCGGAGCACCTGACACATTATTCACTCTCCCACCTCTCTGATCCTCTGCCTATTGTTTGAACCAATGTTTTCCCTCAGCTGCATTGAAGCATGGCGATCAGTTAAGGCTCACTCTCAGCCCGGTCAAAACAAAAGCCACAGCACCAAACATGGAAGACGGGATGAGATCACTCGACCACAGGCTGAGCCTGGGCTGGGCAGCCATGGAGACAGGGGTGATTTCTGGTCATCCTTTTGGGATCACATTGAGGGCAGGGCTGGGGACGGGAGCAAAACGCATTCACAATTAATTCCTTAGAGCTGAGGACTTCAAGCCATGTTACGGGGCTAAAGCTGTCAGGCTATTATTGGAAAAGAGGCAATATTTCCATCAGTTTAACAGAAAAATAAATTAATTGAATCAACTGAAAGCAGCGTGGGAGGTTTTCATAATATCTTTGCACTCTCAGGGAAGAACGCCTCATTCAACAGGGTTCCTTCATCCAATTAGACCTCCGCTGGCTGGCTCACACCATCCTCACTCTGCTCAACATTCCACCTTATCGCTGCCTTTTTATCCCTTTTATCATCAAAGTGACTGCACTTTACTTTGGCATATAGGTAAAGCTAGCAAAACCCTCCTAGAGAGATGGACTAATTACATTATGAGAGTCACACTGTGCAGCTGTGGATAGCCTGCTACACATCCACCAGTGGTGGTTGATCCTAATGTTGAAATTATGTGAATGAATCATGGCATAAAATGTATAATATGATAGCATACTCAGGCCCTCAAGCAGTAAAAATATATTACTTGATTAATAGTTTTTCTATTACCATAAGGCATCAGCCACAAATACGGCATATCTAGTTTGCACCTATCTGGACATTGGGGGGCTCATCACAGAGTTATTTGTTAATCAGCACAGCAGCACACTTCTCTCACAGATAACAGGCAGAAAAACATAATCATACGAGAGTGCGGGAGGGAGAACGGGAGCAGGGCTTCACAGGCAAGGTAATTACATTCACATTCATATACATGGTGACAGCAAATGTGTGGCTGTTTTTGTCTGCGTGAAGACCAATAACTTTTATTGAAATGTGCTGCAATTTCCCTTTTTCCCTAATAGCAATGGGTCACTTACTAATGCCTGTGAAACTAACTAGATCAAAGGAAAGAACTGTAGACAGTATAGCTCCATCTTGAGCATTGAATGTAGACATAAGCTATAGTACAGCTGTTATTGCTTCTCTTGGTGGTGTCATTACTCTAATACAAAATTATTTAAAGGTACTGTATGTAACTTTTCATAATGTTTTACATGTTTTAATCAATTTATATTGCCTGTGTGTGTGTGTGTGTGTGTGTGTGTTAATGGACTTTAATGTAACTTTAAAAATAAGAATGAGTTGAATTTTAAGTGCTTGACTTCTCTTCAGTTCAGCTGCCAAAATAGCCAAAATAAAAACTAAAGAAGAAGATGCTCCTTGCAGTAGCTAACGTTACAAATGACCAGGTAAGCTAAAATTCTTTACACATCCAGCAAATATGGAGCACTATGTTCACCAGCTAGTGAGTCTGTCTGCTGTTTAGTGCAAGTAGTGCACATGAGTACCATTTTAAAATACGGTATCCAGTTCTCTTAATATATCCATGTTCAAAATCAGGACCCTCTTGCTGTTTGAAACCACTGAGCTGCCCTCTGTGCTACAACTGACCTTAAAAAAAATTGCTTTTTGTTTGCGATCATACCAGAGGCAGCCTTCCTCCACCCTTTTGTATTTTCATCAACTGAACTTCTTCAGCGCTTACTCGTTAGTAAACCTTGGTAATGTGTGCCTTTCATGTGTACAAGGCTGAATGATGAGTGGGAAAAGAGCAGGCACACAGAGAGAATAAAGTGTTTAATTTGGGAGTTTTGGCCTTGTTACATCAGATCATTTTACACTTAACTGTGTTCAAGGCCATAGCTTAATAGGTAACTGAAACACACAGCAGCTGTTATTGTGGAGAGTGATTTGGGTGTTAGGTACTGCACGGGGTGTGGACACAATAACAACAACACCTGTAATATTATGCAATTTGGGACAAAAAAATAAAAATAAAAATAGCATTACAAACTACTACTAATTAAAAAATGATCATGGAGTTGAATCAGCACCTCTTTTGGTCACAACACTTATTGAAGGGATGTTTGCATGTAATATTTGCTTTTTTGTGTCCACCCCATGCATTCAGTCCCATGCTGGGTTTGTCAGACTGTTAAATTGACCAGAATTAATCTGATAGTGTCTGATGAGTTTGCAAACACATAAATAAGCTCCTAAAACCAGACAATAATAAGCAAAATTATTCCATTAGTCTCACAGTTCTTTCCTAGTCTTTAAAACTGCTAAGAGTTAACATTAGATATGAATTTAGCTTAGGCCACTGTGGTTGGCTTCAAAGCTAAAATAACTTGTAAATATCATATTGTTTTCAGCTGTGGTGTAAGACGAGGCCTTAGGGCAGGTCTTTTATTCTTGCATTGTTGTTTTGATTAGATTTTATTTTTCAAAATTGCACAACACAGAGCGCAGACTTTAGCACACAACTAGAATAACTAAAAGCAATATCCTCCGGAGTGCTGCATTCTTTGTGTACTTATACCCACCATCTCCATTATTTCTTGCTCTTTGTTCCATCTCTCTGTTGCTTTGTTGAACACCTAAATTAAAACAGGTGAAATATTGAAATCTGTTTTATGAATGACGCTGCTTGTTGCCTTTGATTTGTTCGCGCAATAATGAAACTCCTTATCACTCCTGCGAGCTATTTGGTTGTGAAATTGCTGCACCACAAACCTGACACATTAGAAGCCATGATGTGTTTTGGAGGAGATATACAGTAGCATGTGGGAGTGTGTTGTCATTCTGAGGCTGCTTCTTTGAACACTGATAGGAACAGACCTCGGGCCTGTTTCATGAAGTGAGTTCATCTTCGTCAGACTACAAGACTAAAATGTAATTGCCATGACGGTTAACTGCATTGATCACAAGCAAGATCAACAGTGCAAAAGCAGCATATTTATGGGGTGAAACAATTGATTCTTGTTTGGAAAGGAAGTCTGTTTAGAAAAAAGTAATATTATGAAGGGTAGAAGATATAGAAAATTTGTTTTATTAACTTAGAATATACAAAGGAGCAATAGAAATGGTGGGAAACAATAAAATAAACAATAAAAGCCACTACCAGAAGGCTTAATTGTGTGATCATAGTGGCACTAATAAGCTTCACTTAATAAATTGGTTCATGAAAATCAGTGAGCAATGGAGAACATAACACCAAAGGAAAATGTTTTCCATAACCAAATAAAGAGAGGATACCTTGAAAGTTAAGTGTAGGCAGTGCTAACATTAGCAAACTGCTTATCACTTCACATCATTAGCAAACGTCATGCATAGTTTTCATTGATAAAACAAGGTGTTGTTACTATGAGGCTGTAAAAGAGGCTCTTTTTAGCCACGTTTAGGTATCCATGCTAAATGCTATACTATGCTCACCATGCTATATTTTAGAGTCCTGCAGATTAGACTGAACAGATTCAAGAAGTCTTTTGTTCCTTAGCCTGTCAAATCAGAGTCCGGGTCCTCAGTAGCCCAGGAGTCATGTCACACTGGCTTCTGGTGCATTGCATCCAGCTGATTCGCTTTTCTCTTTTTAAGACCTGTGTACCTTCTTAGGTTAAGCAATATGAAAGCAGGCGATGGAACTCTGTGCAATGCAGCTGTGTAATCAAAATGGCAGGTTTTATATATTTGTACTGAGATGTTCGTTCTGTTATCTGGATAAATGTTGTGTTATTTGAAACAGTGCACGCCTTGTGATGCCAGACACATTTCAGAGAGATCTGACAAAGTGAAAGGTGATTAATCTCTGTGGGTTAATATGTGTGACCCCTTCCTCATTATACATAGTAATTCCATCCATTGTTAATATAAACATATTGATTACAGCATGCTTTAACTGATTCTCTTTTTGTTTGTTAGTAGTGGGCCTTAAAGTTAAATCCACCATCCTAAAATTAACCTGCTCAGAAGCAGGTTAGCCGTGCAGCATTCCGTTACCATGGTGAGCCACCCTGGGTTAAAGCGAGATCAAAAGACATGAAGTTAGATCATTGATGCAGTAATCCCACTCTTTGAGACAGCCCTCTGCTCAAGAAAACACATAGCTAATTATAATAATGTAATATGCAGTTTTCTGTGAAACAAAATAAGGGTGCTAGAGGAGTAATTTCTTCTAATATTAGACTAGCTCTATTTTTTGTCTCTGGTGTAACATTTTTGTATTTGTCTCACATTCAAACAGCACATATTGTCAATGCAATATGTAATTTTCTGCAAAAGATGTGATCTTATAAGTGTGTCTGTAAACTATTGCAAAAGTAATGAGAAGTATAGCTGGTGACTGATGTGTGTTTGTATATAAAATAAAGCTTAATAAAGTAGTATCTGTCACACATGCAGGTATCAGTACAGTAGCAACAGGCTCCTGCAGATGTACTGTGAATGAGAAAGGGAACAGACATCTGAGTGTTGGGTGAGTCATTGCTCGTGGCTGATGGTTACAGAAAAATGTCAGAAAAACTTTAAATCTTGGGATTTGTGACATGATGTCCAGTGCAGTCTTCCTAATCTGCTCTAATAGAATCCTGATTTTTCACTTAGAATTGAGAGCCACTGTGATATAGTGCTCCAGCCTCATCTGAGGATGTGGCTATCTCTGATAGGACATAGATATATCAAGGTATAAAGACAAAATTGTTCTTTCTTTTTGAAGCCTTTGAGGTATGAAATGAAATATGTTTTTTTTCTTCATATTTATTAGACCAGTTTAGTTTTTATGATAATTTAACAAATAATTTGGAAGCTGAGGGGCTTAGGAAGAAGGAAGCTGACTTTCTAATATTATTCAGTAAATAATATAGTGAACTGAATAATATAAAACATTAGGAGGATACAGGTCATGGACCAGAGCTGAGTCGATTAGTCAATTTACTGATAAGCTGATATTTGATAATTCATTTATCTTTTCAGTCTCTTTTTTTTAAACAAAGAGGCTAAATATTTGCTGAATCCAGGTTTTTTTTTTTACTTTTGTCATCTATGACATTAAACTAAATATCTTTGGGTGTTGTATTTGAATACATCACTCTAGGCTCTGGGACATTATAAAAGGCATTTGTGACATTGTGAATGAATTGATTAATGTAACTTTTTCATAATGAAAATAATGATTAGTTGAAGCCCTGTTACTTATTTACATAATTGACTCATGTGTAAAATATATAAGATTTTTGGTCATCAATTAAACATCTGAACAGTTTTTTACTTCATTTGACAGAAGTCAGTCCCACAACCTCTACAGTTTCCTTTCACTTTTGTCATTCATGCTTAAACACATCACACAGCTTTTACTCTCTTGCATTTGATATCTTATAGAGTCTTTTGGATCCCAAACGATTGATGTCATTTAAAATTAAATACTGGATTGTGTATCACTGCACTGCTGAAAAACACATCACCTGCTGGGTTGTTGAACATTGTAATCACAAATGGCTTAACATCCCTTTCTCTTATATATGTCTATACTTCTTCCACCATCATACAGCACACCAGGATGAGAGATGAATCAATATTTGAGATAGCTACTTAATTATGCATTTAAAAGGATTGTGAGCCATTTTGCACTGAGAGCTTCTACGTGCAAAGCAGGGCCCTTTCACGGGACCTTCAATGGTTTTCTGGTGTCATTGTGGACCATTACAGTGAAATCAGACCATTTTGATAATGGCTTTCTATTAGCGACCTTGGATGAAAGAATCACAGATAATCTACATCTAAACTAATGTATTTTGTCCCCACAAGGACAAAGAATTTGGTTTAAAAACTGGCACCTCCCCAAATAGAGGCATCCATTCATCAGTGACGTTCACACACACACACACACACACACACACACATACAGTATACACACATGCACACTGCAATGTCAGTGAACAGTGAAAGGGCAGCAAATCACCTCCTGACACCAGAGGAATAGAGAGAGCCAAGTAACCTTGTAAAAGACAATCGCTGGGGCCACAAATTAAATGAAATGGCTAATAAAATTACTTGGCATAGCGTCCACTTAATAAGAAACAGGCATGTCCCAACTTTAATGCTATTTACCCACCTGACCAAAGTATAACACCGATTTGGCACCTATGTCCAGATTGAACTGGAAAATGACTTGCTAATCTGTTTAGGTATTTGGAGTAATTGGGTCTGGTGCCAGTGAGGGGGATTTCCTTGACTGTTGAAAGTCTCTGCTAGTAGTCCATTCCCAGCTCCTTGGTATAATTACTCTGACAGAGCTGTGGCCACAGGGCCTGTGAGCAGGGCTGCTTTTTAAACTGTAAATTATGAAGGATTAGCATTTATGAATTTTAAATCAGGACTGTGGTAGGAGACACTAAAGCTGCTTAGTGATTGCAAACGGCAGCGTCTAAGCAGGCGGCTCTACACCCCTCACTCTCCAAGCTGTTCGCTGTGTGTGTATATATGTGTTTGCGAGTGTGTGTGGCTGTTTATTAAAATTTGGCTCTGCATAAACACAAAATGCTCAGACTGGACTCCCACTATTCGCTTAAAGCGAATAAGGATCTGACATCTTAACATCAGCCCCATCAAAGCCTATACTGTGTGTGTCCGTGTGTTTGTGTGTGTGTGTGTGTGTTTGAAGGAAAGTGTGGGTATGTTTGCCAACTCATGCGGGGTGCATCTCCCCTGTCACTTTTTCTCAGGCTGGGGTTCTGCTCCTCACTAGCATGTCACACTATGCAGAATATCCAATGGGTGATTATGTTAATGTGGGACTTGATCCATGTTAAATTATGCATAATGGATTGATGTGGCACAAAGTCATCAATTAGACGGATATCAGCACTAAAAAGTGTGACACAGCATAATATTCTTTTTTTATGCTGTTTTTGGTTTACAGAAAGGCAGCAAATGATCTCCAGGACCTCACACACACACACACACACACACACACATACACACACACACACACACACCCCACAGTGTGTTCGGTTACCCAGTTTAGATGTGTGCGCCTGTCAGGTTGTGTTTGTGCATGTGAGTGTCCATCTGTCTGTGTCAGAGTTGACCTTGCTTTGTTTCAGATTTACAGTCATCATACTCTTCAGCCGAGGTGTGAGTCCATGACTGGCATGTAGTGATATTCAGCAGCAGTGGGTGAAGCTGTGGGACAGACACCACCAGAGGCCTCATATCACACCTCTAGGAGCTGTCTGCAGCAGGGTCGCTGAGCCATGACCTCAAGCCTGCGGTGTTAACTGGTTTAGCCAGGTGGCAATAGCAGGGGGCGGAGGATTTGGAGGGCTGAGCATTAAAAAAAAACATGAGCTGATGAACCCTGGAGTATAGGACAACACCTTCTTCTCGCCAAGCTTTAACACACACTTCTCCAAAAAAGCCTAATACATTTTGATACTTTCAAACATATCACTGTGTGTACATGTTTGGCCTAAATGAACCCTTAAGTCTTTGTCAGGCCGACAGTGCATGAAGATGTCCACCTACCACTGTAGTCATTTATGAAAGTAGACCTAACAAGACAACTCCAACTTGTAGGTGCACAAGTAGTTGTTTTTGGTTTCTTTGTTTTTCTGGCCTCTGTAGGAATATCCCCTCCACTTATAGCTGGAAGACACTGTCAACACCCCCCTTCATTGTTGTATTGTCCTCCACAGTACATTTGTAGAAATCCTCTCTTTGAAGTCTTTAGTTGACTGAATCATGAGACTATTGTGCTTCAATGTCAGATGTATGCCTTAAATAAAAAATATATATATCACAGAACATTTTATGAAATCTTGTGTGTTGGTTTTGCAGCTTTGCCCCAGCAAAAGATTTTCTCCTACACTCTGAGGCACAAGTGGACACATCTTATTGATTTTCTTTCAAGCCGGATTGCATTGATCGCTGCAAATATGGCAGACAAATCCAGCTGGTTGTGCGTCCACTGGGACAAAGTGGGGAGGCAGACAGGGAGCTGTGGCTGGGTGTGCCACAGCAGGGGGCCAGGCTTCATTACACCAACTAAGAGCCCAATGGCCTGACACAATCCCAACCCCGACCCCCACCCCACACTCTCCATCCTCTACTTACCCCCAAATTAAACTGAGAGCTTTTTAATTATTTATCAATACCATGCACTCATCGTGGATCAATCAGTGTGAATGGTTTTTAAATATAATGAAGGAGCCTGCTCCAATGGACTTGTGAAAATTGATCGTGATCTTTGCCGTTATGCCTTAAGTAAAGATGAGCTGTGGCGATGGTGGTGTTGGTAATTTGGGGTTTGGGCAAGGATGAAGTGGAGCACCCCAGGAGTGCTCCCCTGCCTGAGCAGGAGTGTTATTCAGTAAAGGCAAACAGTATCTGTGCTGAGAGACCATCTCTGCCATTAATCAAGCTCTTAAACAGGACACCTCATCTTATCATCACATCAAACCGTACTCACAGAAGAGGGCAGGCCTCTTCCTGGGTCCAGAAGCACCACACACCTCCTCAGAGAACACTTCTCGGAGCAAATTACACAGGTCCTCACCACTCCCAAGGTTTAGTGAAGCTTGATTCATTGTGCTTCTAAGGCCGCCGAATGAACCTAAGCAACCTTAACTTTCCCTCTCTGCCTCCATATTTCTCTCTGGGTGCATCATGTCAAACAGAGTGAGGAGCTATTCCATCTGGAATTATTAGCCAGAGACACACAATGCAATCTAATTTCATACCACCACATTCAATCACTAGGAATTCAGTGTCGCAGGGGCAGTAAATAAGACATGAGGTGCACGTATTTCAAAATGAGTTAATGCTAGGGGATGAATTTCTGTACCTGAATTTTTCGAAATTAGAAAAATATCACCTGCCGTCACTTACATTTCTGTCCATTCAAGAGCTTCAAGTAAACAGTCTGATATTGAATTCATAAGATTGTTTGTGAGGGAACAAGCCGACATAAAGCAGGACAGTATAATGAGATTCTTATTTCATCCTTTTTTACGGTGGGGGTGGAATTGGATTATAGGGGACTTATTTGTCTGTGATATTGAGCACTGCAAAATAAATTCACACCTATTCAAATTGAAATCAGACCTAGGTGCATCAGATAATCCTTTTTAAGATTGTATGAACTGAGAGTCCAAGCCCACACACTGGAAAGAAATAATCTATCCCTAACAAAACAGATATATAGCCTACCTTGCCAAAAGCATTCCAAGATCTTTCTAAATATTTACCAGTCAAGTATGTGCTTGATTTTGTTTCTCCTAGGGGCATAAACTGTTGCATCCATATTCATAGGGAATTTTGAGCCTGTCTCCCAATCATCATGTCACAAAGAGTCTTAGCAAAAGCGCCTTCCCAATAGCTCAGTTTGTCGCTGTATCAGGAAACCTGATTTTGTTTTGAATCCCAAAGCCTTTTGAGACGTCAGCCTGTATCAGCGAAGAAGCCTGTGATGGCTGCAGTTATACAGCATGGCGGCTCCAGCTGCTCATGAATCTTTTTGAAATGGCTTATTTCTGAGGGAGTGTTGAAACATAAGCCTGAAAGAAGGACAAGGTTTAGTGTGAAGATGAGCAGTGGGTAGCTGCTGCGAGGATGTGATGTGCTCGTGGTGGTGTCAGTGGTTGTGGTGAGACTGTGAGAGGCTCTAATGTGAGAAGGGATGAAGCAGAGACAGAGAGAAGAGAGAAGGTGGTGTTGGTGTTGGTGTTGGTGTTGGTGGCGTGCGGGTGGGTGTAATGCAACCTTGACATGAACCCAAACTAGATGTGAGCTTCAGTCACATTTCTCCTGATGCTGCTGGCATTCATATGCGCAGCTTAGTGCTTTATCTTACCACTGGCTGAAAGTAAGTGGGCCTGCATGATGTCCATTCTGGGGTCCTGGGCACTCTAAGCCTGTTGGTCAGGTGGTGTGAGGCCATGTCTGTTGCACTGAGCTCTGGGGTAATGGACTTTTGCAATATGTAGTTCTCCCTTCATCTCTACCCCTTGTGTCCTGCTGAAGCATTAAACCTATACAGATGCAACAACAGAGTCATACATGGAGCAAGTGTGTGCATATTGTGAAGGCCAGGCCTACTTTGATAGAGTCACCTTCCTATTCCCTGTGCTTTCCTGCCAGACCTTTGTACATAATGCAGTGTGCTGAATTTTTTACACCAGCCCAACACCTATTATTTGTCCACAAAGAGCAGATGTGCGAACACATGCAGGAGGATGTTGTCCGAGAGTTTAAACATCACAGCCCTCACCCTTATTAATATTTCAGTTTCTGTGTCTTTCACAGGCCCTTCCAGCTCTCAGCCTAATCCTGTCCTCCTTTTCCTCTGCCTTTTTTCATTCTGTTTCTGTACATTTGTCCATCTCTTTTGCCCACACTGTCTTCAAAAATTTAATTTATAGAAAACATAATGCTGCCTGGATCATTTTTTGTTATAATTTTCTCATGTTATCAGTATTTCCTGCCAAGAAAGTCTCTTCATACAGAAACCATCAATGTATATCATTTTTTTTCCCTACAATGGCCACTCCAGGCAACTAAAGCATGATTCGTGTTTTTATCATTATTTCGGCCACTCAACGCACTTGGTTAAAACTAGGGAAAGGTCATGGTTTTGGTGTAAGGAATATTTCCACTTTTTGGGAAATACGCTTGTTCACTATATTGCTAAAAGTTAGATGAGAAGATGGAGACCACAGTGGTGCTTGTATGCTAGATAAGGAGTTAGAGCCAGCAGATGGGTAGCTTAGCTTAGCATAAAGACTGAAAGCAGGTAGAGGTGAAAATCACCAATCACTTTGTTCAATTCTGTTCTCTCTGTCACCAGTGAGGGGAGCTCCACTGATAAAAGTTACTGATTCGGTTAAAATGGTGATTCAGTAAAATCAGTTCACTTTAAAAATCAGTTGATAAGGATTTGTTCGTATTGAATACCCCGAAAAGCAGAGAGAAACAGATAGCCTGTTAGCTCACTAGCACGTTATACCATGTTTGTTTAATTTGCTAAAAGAAGTGTAAAGGTCACTGGCCAGAACGGCTAACAAGTTACCTCCCTTAAAAAACAAGTTACCTCCCTTAAAAAACGTTTTTATATTTTGGGTTTTGTGCAGATAAACAATCGAGATAATGTTTTGATATAATGTTAGCTTTTGACAGAGCCAGGCTAGCTTTTCCCCCGTTTCCAGTTTTTATGCTAAGCTAAGCTCCATCTTTTGGCTGTAGCTTAACAGACACATGAGAGTGGTATTGATTCTCTCATCTAACTCTCGGCAAGAAAGCGAATAAGTGTATTTCCCAAAATGTTGAACTAATCTTTTAAGGAGGAAAAAGAGAATGATATGTTACAAAGGTGAGACCAAGAGAGGGAAAGGCAGTTCATCACATCAGATAGGGGACAACAACTGTAATTCTCTGGAACGCTCTCTGAAAACCTTGTTCCATCTCCCAGCGTTAAGTAGCCAATCAACACTTTGAGGAGCCCACACCAACAGAGAAAAGTTATTTGGGTTGTAATGAGTGACCTTTCCATGAAGCAGCAAACATGCATTTTTATGCCAGGGCATAAATAGCTGAGCTACATAACAATTAAGGTAACCTTTCTGTTTGAATAAGAGGCAATTGCTCAGAGAACTGAAATAACATGAATGATAAATTATTTTTGTAACCTAGTGCACAGATGGTGAAGAATAAGGAACAATGAAGTGGGGGAGGGAGAAGTGGTGCCTTGTCTCAATTGTAAATCCCAGTTATAACGCCTCGTTAAAAAGATTTGGGAAGGCGAAACAGAAGCAGACACAGTCTCTCTTTCTTAAAGGTAGACAGGTCTCAGTGGGATTCATTAATGTGTGTCCCTGTGGTAGTCTTCCTCTTACAGCACAATCGCCTGGGTTAGCACCAATCCTGAAATTACACCTAATTGGACAATTACTCAAACTCAGAAACCTCCTGCAATAAGCCAACAAGGCCCCTAATAAACACCTTGTCTTCTAATAAAAACAAGGAAGTCATTTGCGTCACCCAAGAGGCCCAATCTTTTTTTTATCTGGGCTAAATTTATTTTTAAAATAATTGCATGTGCTATGAATGAGAATATTAAAACGGTAGCTGACAAAGGGGAAAGAAAGTGTGTGTGAGAGAGAACGAAAGACAGCAATGCAAACCCTACCTTAGGCTCAGTGTTGCAGTTTGCTCTCCTGAGGCAGAGCTCATTTGTTCCACAGATAGGCGCACTGCACACTGCACTACTTTAATATTATTGCTGTCATGCCATAATGAAATAATTACTGTTTTGTCTTCCTTTCAACTAACCAAGCCCACCCCATCCCCTCTTCTTTGACCCCTCCCCCACACATATTGGTCAGAGACATATTTCCTCCACATGTGAAACATTAATTAAACAATGACGGTGATATAAGATTTCTTTCAGCCTGCATCCATACAGGTCACATATAGTGGCTGGCTGACAATTATACTTTTATGAAGTTAAAGAAAATAGTTAAAAAATTTTGAAAATATTAGCTTTCTTGCCGAGAGTCAGATGAGAAGATTGATACCACTCTCATATCTATCTGTCCATTAAATATGATATGAGGTTACAGCAAGCCGTCGGTTAGCTTAGCTTAGCATAAACACTAGAAACTGTTAGCTTGGCTCCGTTCAAAGGTAATGAAATCTGCCTAACTGGAGTCTTCGCGAGGCGCTTGGCAATTTCATGGTGATAACAAGACTCCAGAAAGTCACTGATTTTTGTCAAGAAATTGTCCGGCTTGTGTCTGTTAAAACAACAAGGTGGCGATTTTACATTGTGGTTTTTGTACAGAGGAAACAACATATATAGTGGGTTAGTTTGTGAAGGTTAGAGGTGCTGGTTTAGAGGTTTTATTTTTACCTTTGGACAGAGCCAGGCTAGGTGTTTCTAGTGTTTGTGCTAAAGTAAGCTAACTAGCTGCTGGCTATAGCTTCATTCTGACATGAGAGTGGTATTGATCTTCTCGTCTAATTCTCGGCAAAAAAGTGTATCTCCCTAAATGTTGAACTATTCTTTAGGGTTTGTTGTAAGGTTGTAAAATTGAAACCCTCCACACACCCCTTCACCTGTGGTACTGTGTTTAAGATGAAGTTTAATGCTCAAATATATTTCTATAAATGTGTTTCTTTGATTCTCAAGAAGCGTGGAGATCCTCTGAGATCTGAGTCTTCCCCTTCATCACTTGGCTATCTGACCTTTTTATGGTGTGCACCACTCTGGAAAGTTAGCAACCATTTTCACATCTTGCTTAGACAAACAGACAGATGAATAAATAATCATAGTTGACCTCACACAACCAGGGACAGCGGTCTAACACCTCCACTGGCAAGGGTTCACCAAAATGCCACTCTCCTGCCATTACAGAAGAAAGAAAAAAAGAAAAACGACAGGAAGAGGGGATGAGAAGCCACAAGAGGTGGACGGTGACAAATGGTGTGGAAAAAACAACACAGGCAGCCATCTGAAGGGAAGACAAGAGTAATACTCACAAATAATTAACTGGGTAAATATTGGAGAGCAGACTGACTAATTACTTCACACGTCTCACTGCGCTCTCATTATTGTTGCTGTCGCAGTTAACCCTTTCCCAGAAGGCGTGGCTGTGCAGTGAGATAGCTTTTGAAGGAGAGTGGATGAATCACTTACATCTCAGTATTTTTATTTATTCATGCAGTTGGAAAACAGAGAAGAACACACATACAAGACATTTCTGGGAGGATATAAGCCACAGCCAGTCAAGAGAACCATGAGAGGAAATGTTTAGGACCATACTGGTGGTTTTGTATGTTTGATTTTAATGACTACAAATTAGCATGTCATCAGATTTGTTGTTGTAGAGTAAGACAGCTGCTTTATTTATTTATTGACGAAGTAACTGTTTGGGTGTTGGGCCTGATGAAAGAGTAAAAAACCCTAACGTGCACAAAACAATGTGCACCTATTTGCAAGCTTAATCGGGTTCAGTGTGAAGTATGAGAGAGTATGTTTAGCCATAACTTGTTGTAGAACATATTGAGCACATGGATGGACAGCAAGAAAAATAGATTATACTGCAGAAGTGAGTGTTCGAGAAGTTTTTCCACCATGAAAACTGGTCACTATGGGAATTCATGGTAACTGATATGAATTCAAGCGGACTGCAGCTGCAGTGCTCTGTTAAGGTCAAAACTGCAGACTTTCCAGAGCCACTTTCTAAGCGTACATGGGGGCACGTTTGACACTCAAAAGATAGATCTTTGGTTGAGTATTGCTTTAAGACAGTGTGGATATGAGCTCTTTGTACCTCAATGCTTGTTTATTTTACACTGGAGTTCCAACCGACAGTAAAGCAAACTGGTGAATCTGCTCACACAAGGACGTTTCTCCAATAATCTGCAAGGCAGTGGTTAATGACAGCAGCTGTGAGGCAGGCATGCACCGCTTCCAAGTTGATTTAAGTTTAACGAGCCACTCCAGAGTGCTATTGATTCAAATCTATATTTGACAGGATACACTGTGAGCATATATTAAATGGATAAGAACACCTCTTGGACACTCAGAGAGCATTGTCAAATGGAAGAGAAGGCATTAAGTAAAGATAGGGTGTATTTTGTTGAGTTATCAGAGTTAAGCCCGTGTGCAGTGTGTGTATGGATGCTACATGTTATACCTTGTTATGGACATTTTCTTTCCAAAGAAGAAAAAGTAAACACGTTTAATATGCGTCATAATTCTGTTCTTCCTCAAACCTGCTGGCAGCATGTAGTTAAAGGATTTAGAATGTGTTTTTTATTTTAATTATACTCACTGTTAAAGAGAGTGATGAGATTTATAATGACTACATTTACAGCCTGCATGTTTCTTTTTAATTGGTTTACAGAGGCATGTCTCAGAGATAACTATCATTTTGCAAAACAGAGAATTAGCATATCACCAGACTTTTTGATTTAGAAATTACCTGGTGAGGTGGAAGAAGCTAAACAGCACAACTTATCATGAATCATGTGAGCTGTGGGTTACAATGACACTATGACTTCCAAGATACTGAAGGACCAAGTTCTCCAAAGGTGACAGACAGGAATACTGTGTATTTTCAGCATAAAACCAAAGTGCAAAGATGTTGATTTACTGGCCGGAACAACCTCTCACAGTCTTGTCTGCCTGTCTGCTTCAGCAGTATATATAGTACAGTATATTATATACTGTATAAAATAAAGAAATCACATAAGTGGCTAACGTTATCCTTTTCATTGATATAACATTATTCTAACTTATCTGACCCATTTATGGATTCTGACAGCATTCTTTTTTTTTGTTATCCAAAAATGACAGCACAACAGCCACTTTAGCTAACCGCTGTTTGATGGTGATTGATAGACCTTTAAACCTTAAATCTTTGCATTGCACATACTTTTTGCTGTACTGTTTATTGTTTTTGTTTTGGGAATCATGTCACAGTAATGTTATTGCAACAGAGGATAAAAATAATAAAATAAAATAGGATAAAATAAAAAGGACCCCAGAATTGACATAAATAAAAACTAATTGGTGGCTTTTCATGCAGTTATCAATCTTCTATAATCTTTTAGATTTTTGAAAGCCTGCAAAAGTCACATGAGAGCAGAAAAGATAAGAAATACTGCACCAGTTTAAAGGTCAGTAATTATATACCGCATTTCAGTTCTGAAAGTCTAGCATTAGGAATAAACTCTAAATTGCACCTATATCAAAGTTAGTCTTGTTTTGAGTGAACTCTTAATCACACGTTAACTAACAGTCATGTAGTTCAGTTGAGCTCGCTGCAAGATACTGAGCAGCTCATTGAAGTTTTTCTGTTTGGGTACACTCACATAACCTTTACATAACAACTTCACAAATACTTAAAAGTGACTCTTATATGTCTCTTTTGCTGCTCAAATCATCAGGCGAAAAAGTTCTGAAACCTCATATGTAATGACTTAAATTACATAATATAAGAACTGCCTGGGTGGGTAAAGACAAAGAACACATGAGCTTCCTTTTTAGCATTGCACATCAAGTTAAAGAAACACTATGGTACTTTTTATTATACAGTAAATATGTTGTTAGAGTAGATTATGTGTGTGATTGTTAGTTTCATGCCTGGAAAGATGTAGCAGCCTACAGGAAACACTAGCAACATAAATTAAGAAAATGCATATGGAGCTTAACGTAAATCCGTCCTGTAATTGGTTAAGTTGGCCAAGATGGTTTCTCCATTTGCTTGCATTTTCAGTTTACTTTCTCATGCTTTCTCTACCATGCAAACCGATGTAGATGTTAATCAGTTGTGAATAAGGTTGTTGTGGTTCCCTGGTCCTGCACTTCAGCATTAGCACAGTTGAAAAAGGATTAGGTGTGTTTTGGGACTTAATTCTTTAAATATTCCTTTTTTTCTCAAACAGCATGACTAAAAATAACAATATATTTATTTATCAAGTCAATCAAACTGAGTCCTTATCCTCTTAATGAAAGTGGTGTTTGAGAGACAGCTCCATCATATCGAGCTTCAAAAAGACGACTATTTATATTAGGGTTTTTTTTTGCTTTACAGTTGACAAGGAAAGACTTGAAGGAAGGAGTGTAATTAGCAGCAGCTATAAGTATCACTAATTTTATTGAGCACTTAGTGAAATTGTACACATGGGTCAATAATACAAAATATATCCACTGCACAGTACCTTAATCATAAACCGTGTAAAACAAGAGAAACCCGCAACCTGCTGCATTTCTGTGTCTGAGAAGAGCTCCGTGATTCCCATGACTGAGCGAGGTAACAGAGGGTTTGAGACAAGAGCAGAAGCATGGTAATTTTCTGTTCTGTATCCTCGCTTTTATGATCTTTAAACCTTTTTTTTTTCTTCATGGTAAACTGTGTGAAATGAAATGAAGTATCCCTGCTTGATTATATGCGTTTTTGAAGTGAGGATAACAAATGTTTTCAAAAATCCACGATGAGTTGGAATCTGTTTTCCCCACCAACCCAACTGACAGCTTCCTAATGCTGCCACATTAAAGTGGTTTTCCAGCTCGTGTGATGCAGCTTTAACTAGGTCCCGGGGGCATTGTTAGTTATCATTGCCTACTGCTGGAGTGAGCCCCGGTGAAAGCAATTTTAGCTTTCCTTCCAATCAGTGGTGCAACATGAGAGATGGCCTACGAGAACAAACGGCCCAGCTCACCACTTCCCACCAACGATCTTATCTGAAATGCTGCTCCTGTTTCGAAACGGCCTACTAACGCAACAACCCACCCCTTTCCTTAAACAGACATGAGATGGTTGGCCCCAGGCCCTCCCAATTCATGCAGATATCCGTAAATTAGACTCATAGAGACAGACCAAAACCTCCTCTGAGGGTATTAGACATGAGCACTTATGCCACAGAACATGTGAGAGGCTTTCCGGGTGTGCAGAGGGTATGATCAAAATACATGAAAAGGCCATCATGAAGTCTCACCACAGCCAAGGGTTTACATGTTTATATTTTAGCCTGTTGTGCATGTTCTTCTATAGCACCAATACACATGTAGCTATGGGCAAGGTAAATTCAAATAAAAAATAATGATTTTTCTACCTGCCTGTGATGTATATATTTCTTGCGATGGGAGAAAGAAATTCTGAGAAGACAGCGCTGCTGTTAGCATGGCATAAGTGACTAAAAGAGCACAAGTGATGTTTTAAAAGTTGTTTTTATTAGGTCCTGTAAAGATGTGTTTTGGGATGGATAGCCCTGGTGATTCCTCATTATCATTACATTCGTGGCGTTTAACTCTGCAAATGCTAATGTCCCAAAACAGCGGAAGAGCTTTTTAAGCTGGTGTTTACATGTATATTTTAGAATTGTGTGTGTTTTGGGCTGTACATGTGTGAGTGAGTGAGTGAGAGCCACACCACTGTCAAAACAACCAATTTCTCTGGTTCTATGAACTGAATCCAAATGTGAAGGAATCAACTAATCTTAGTGGGGACAGTCCTTTATGTCTTTTATCCACCAGCATGCATGCAGGCAGCAACGGAACTATTGCTGATGTCCTTAACACCCCTACATACACAAACACATTAAAGGACCAAAGGACCTTTCTATGTTACAATCCTTTTACTTTACATTACAGACAAACCATAGCACAGTATACTTTGGATGGATTTCAAGTCCAAGCAGCCACTTGCATTGTCATTGTGTGGTAATGAAGATGTATGCAAGTTCCTGTGGGTTGGTGCTGTCAAGTGCTGGTGGCACACACGTCTTTGACGTCAGAGCTTTCTGTTGAGAGTCAAACCTTCGTGATGCAAGAAGCAACAAAATTAACTTGATCATTTTAATTTCACCATGTTTGCCTATTGCTGGTTTTCCAGGTTTTATCTTCCAAAAACATAGCTCATAAATGCTGCTCTTCATTGTTTTATGACATTGAAGAGCAGCACATTCAGCATTCCAATAACACAGTGAATTATATTCACATAAAGATGAAAAAAGGTCACAGAGAAAAAAAAACTCAGAGTGAAAAAGTAGAGAGGCTGAGTGTGAATGAGATATAATATTATGAACTGTTAAAAAGGGGAAAAGTGTATGTATTTTTTTTATTAAATAAACAAGGAAATTAAATAGTAGATATGGAAAAAGAGGGTCTTTGGTAAGTAAAAAAATAAATAAATAAACAAAATGTTCACTGTAATATATGAACTGCCCCAAACAAGGTTCAACTCACTACAAGTTTATTTTCATCCCACAATGACATGAACAGAAACAATTGGCTGCCTGGATGGTAATGTAATGTATAGTAATGTAAGATATGGAAATGAGCTACCACATAAAAACACCAAAAGAAAAACACTGCTTTAATCTAATAATCTGTACTCTACACATGTTGACAATGGTAATAAATAAAAGCAGTTTGGTGCCTTCATGGTGAATAAAGCTCTAATTACTTCTCCCTCACCCACCATAGCTTTATAGGCCTTGTAAGGCACTCTCCTTCATTCCTCTACTTCCTCTTTCCAGAGTGCCGGTGATTTCGCTAATATCAGATGTCAGATAGCCCAGGTGGAGGAAAAAGAGAGTGGTCTTAGAGACAGGTTGAGTAATGTGGCTGTCTGAGGTCTTATTACCAGTGCACTGCCTACAGGCAGTTTACCCATTAGGGAATACATTGAGCATCACTCATACATTAACTCAACTTAAACAGCTGATCAATACTGGATATTTGGTGAGTTCTCCCAAATAGGAATCACTCCATGATGCTTATCATGTGACATATCCTGCTTCTCCTCCCATAGCCTTTGTTTGTTCACCAGTAACCTCTTCTGACATGGTTGTCGCAGTACTTCAGCTTTGTTTTTATTTTACCGCTTTTAAGTTTTATTTTGAGGGAACCAGAGAGACTTTAATAGCTGTTGGTTTCAGTATGCTTGTCTGTGTATATTGCTGATTTTATGCATCAGAAAATAATCATTTCTTGGCACAGTGGGTCACAATTGAGTTTGTGGATTCACGATTAAGATAAAAACACATTGTGGTGTATTGAGGTAAGTGACCTGCCGCTCTGCTCAGATAAGACTCCAATTAATCCAGGCTGAATTGCAGTAATGTAAAATAAAGATAATTACTAAATCACCAGGCTACATTGCTTTGATAGATTTTTGTTACTCAATGTTATTGCTGCAAGGAATAAGAAATTAAATGGATTATATCACAGCATTTTCAGATGGATTACAACTGCTTTTAAATAACGGCAAGAGCAATTTCATCAGCCCTGCAATTCGAGAAGCCACTGACAGGCACTGCATGATTCAAATTGAACTTGCTCTCATCATTTTAATAAAGCACTTCAGTCTTCACCCCCAGCAGGCACACACAAGCATACACACACACATAGAAACACATGTGTAGACCATACAAATTCTGCACACCATAGGCTCTATTTAATCTAGAAAAATAGAATAAAAAATAAAAAAAACCTACAGAAAGCAGCTCCTGTCCTCAAAAACTCAGTTAAATGTTTTTGAATGATAACATCAAACAGTCTAAGTGTAAGAATTATATATTTGGTGACAATCCAGCATTTGATTCATATTTTTTGAGCTTCCATAGACTCTTAAGTGAGCGACAACACAACATTGGGACAATGTTCAGACATACATCTTCAATAAACACGGGCCTACGAGGAAGGAGATGTCACAGGAATCGTGTTTTATTTGCTGTGTTTGAAGTTCAGGATTTAAAAACAGTAAATAGTGGACAAGTAATCAAAGGCATGTGATGAGAGATTTCACGGGTGGTTATCTCCAGGTCCTTGCTGCCATTTCTGTGTGTTCCGAGAGATTGCGGAGAATTCGGCGTGCCAAGCGCCCAGGGCTGCTGCAGTGACTGCTCTCCTTTAAAACCATGCTGGCACAGAGCCCCCTATCGAAGCCAAGGCCTGACTCTGTAAGCATTCATTATGGCATCCATTAGAATAAACATCTCAACCTCCCCCAAGACCAGCTCCCTCACTTTTAAGTGCTGTTTGACAAGGCTGCATCCAAGCTGCAAAATGAGAACAGTGCCCACATTTTATTGTATTTATTTATTCATTTCTGTATGTAGACTTTTCAGACAGGCTTCTACTACTGTTTTTACATTAAGAGATGTTAAATGTGTTTAAAAAGTGTTCCTGTTTCTATGGAGAACTGACAAAAGTGCCAACAAAAAGTGGAAGAGGGCCTAAATGCTAATCCATAACAGTAAAAGGTGCATTTGTGTAAACACTTTATTTATACAAAATATGCAATGTTTAAGCCACTTAAATCAGTTTTGGCTCATGAAATGTGTCAGAACAAAACTAAAAGAAAACTCAGGAATGATTTTAAATCCAATGCAAGTTTTTGTTCTTATCTGAAGGACACATCCACAGACTAAGTTTGATCAGGATGGGCTACTGAATGCCTTTACTTATTGATGCAATCAATACAGGCAGGCTGATGGTAAATATTCCACACACAAAAAAATTCATGAAAGAGGTTGCCAGTTTAGAAACAGCATAAATAATTCAAAGACAAGGGATCCATCGTGTTCGATGTCTAGTATTTGATACACTTTTAATACACACAATGCTCAGAGTGGTAGTTTGTGCTGCAAAGTTAAAAGATTACAAGAGCCAAAGCTAAACTTTTTGCTTTAAGTCTGTATTAACAGTCAATCCACAGCTCTCTTGTTTACCACATTCTTAAACCCAGATGAACTTGGGTCTCGAGTTTGCATCTTAAGATTTAAATTCAAAAGAAGAGGATCACAATAACAGAGCGCAGCCCTCAATGTGAGAAATGTGTCTCTTCCCAGCTGCAGCAGCTCTTCTGCCAACAAACCCGTGTTTGGGTAGAACAACAAAAAGACAACAGAAGAGAGCGCTGAAACAAAACACCAGGCATTATCATCACCGTTATTGACAATACAACAGCAGTAATAACAACAACAAAGGGCATCCTGGGATATCAAGTCACATTTGTTTCCCCATTTGTTGTATGAAACGTACTGTAATAAGTCTGCCTTTCCACTTTCATTTGGAGTGCCAGGCTTGTCAGCGGGCCATGGACAGGAGGGTTTCATCAGCTCGCTTTTTACCCAGCCAACTTCACTCTCAACCTAACTAGGCCAACAGGCTTGACACTTTGCGTTGGAGTACCGAGTCTCACATAAATGAAATGCAGATGATTGGTAAAATGATATGATACACAAAAGCAAGTGTCATCAGGCTGTCACGTCTGCCTTGTTCCCCCTTGGTGTGTACTGGCATGCCTTGGGCCACGTCGACTCTCCTCCCGCCCTCCACATGCAGTCCAGGGACGCTGGACGTGTGGCTGACTGACAGGCAGCGGAGAGAGATGAGCTGGATTGGGCTGCATGTGCCCCTTAATGCAGGCAGAGAAATAAAGAGAGACCAGCAGTCAACTACTCATAAGCAAATCTCTTTAAATATGAAAGTCTATCAGACGCCAAGACTGCGACTATAAAACTTTAAAAAGAGCGTCACTGAGGTAGAGAGAAAGAGAAAGCCCTGCTGTGTCTAAGCGTGTGAAGACAACACACAGAGAGAAATATATTTTATTAGATTATGAGACTATTTTCCCTTCTCCTGCCTCTCAGGCCATTGTCTGAGTTTCAGATTAGGTCTGAGGTTTACATTTTAGGGATTTAAAGCTGATATTCTTCACCAATAGCGAATCAGCAGTGTGTGAGTCTGAGGGGCTCATTTCTGCCTTGATGTTGCTGCATTAGCTAACACATGTGCCTCGTGCCATTTATGAATTAATGTATTTTTCTAATTTAGTAAACAACTTTGCAGTGCTGAAGGATAGCGTCATATTAGATCAAAGGCCCTCTCCGTCTGCCTTGTTTGGATACAATGGCACTGGTTCATTTGAATACAAGCTGATTTCAGTCAAATCTGATGAAATACTTACTGTTCATTGCTCTCTGTCTGTGGATATGCAGTTGCTTTTTGTTTATATGGATATTTATTTGATTCCTCTTATCTCTGAAATTATTTTCAGATAATAACTGAGGAAAACAACCTCTCATCACCCTCCTCTGACTTGTGTGCTCCTCTATCATTCCCCTCAACAAACAATAGGGGGAGCAGTGAGGAAAAAACAGACTGGTGGTGTTTCTTGGAAATTAAGCAAATTGGATCATTTGCTGCTTGGATGCAGTAGAATGATGTTCCTCCTCTTCAAATTTACAAGTAAAGTACCTAATAATGCCAAGCAATTAGGAAGGACTGCCACTACACAACAGGGACTGGAGTGATTGCTAATGTGGATTAGGCTGCATTATCCAGCCGGTGGAAGGAAAGGGGTCGACACTGAAAGGTGGTGTTATACGAGCACCAAGGACAATGTCTTAAATGCCACACTTCAGCAGCGAGAAGGGATTTGTCTCTAATTAATTTCCAAAGATTTCTGTTGTCCATGTTTCTGAAGGCCAGCCTGGTGGGAACTCAACTGTGGAGTGCCCTCCAGTAGTTAAAGCCCTGAACAAATGTTCAACATCATTAAAAATATCAAGTATCTCTTGCTTCCTCCTCTCTCCCACTACATTATCTACAGTAGTTTTATTTTTTCTATCAATGATAAAACACTCCACTGTTGTGGTGAAAAGTTTCAGGGTTGCAGTGCAAAGACAGCAGCCATTTTATAAGCTACACTTGAATCTTTTTTACCAGGTAAATCAAACACATCAATTTTTTTGTTTTAATCATATATTTTTCATCGGTTTATTAATATAACACTTTGTTTATTTACTAGGCATAATAAGACATGTTAACAACATTTTGAGGAAGTACCGTTGGCCTTTTCTCTCTGTTTCCTAAACTTTGCACCACAATCTGTATATTCTTTCCTCACAGAAATAACTGCAGGGCAGTTTATCTGAGCTCTGCCATCTGATGAAAGGGTTTAGTGGCGACGAGGGATGTGGTTCTGGATGACAGATTTTAATTACAGGAACACAGGCTAGTGACACTCGAATGACCATTCGCAGCTTACCATCAGCCAATCACTGCTGATAACCAGATGATGAACACAGAGTGACCAATTAGCTGTGAAAGGGCAGCGGTGCCACATTAGCTTTAGTGCTGCTATGCAGCATGATCTTCATTGTAGGTGCAAATTTCAGAAGACATACTTCAGAAGTTGTGTCACAGTCGCTAAATGTTTGGACCCCAAGTCTGTAAACAGGCCAATGAATCAACGTTTACAGATGAGTCCAACGTTAACAGGTCTGAAACATGTTTTACAGCCACGTTGCAGTGTCCTGGATGTGTGTACTCATTTCCTTATGTTTCTCCTTGCTTAGGGTCCTCCATCACAAAATTTCTTTTTATGTAATGATATTGTCATTATCACGCTTATTAGAATAATTAGTTTTTAGGATATGCATAATTCTTCTCCTTTCACTTACTGTATATATAATTTTGCACATGGCTGGGATCACCAATGGGGGGTTCCTGGGGCAAAAATGTGCTGTTGGGCCCCTACTGCTACATCTACCCTGCAATCCAGCAGTTTTCTCATCTAGGGTAAAAAAGTGAATGTTTTTAGTAGGGCTGGGAAAGTTAACGTGTTTTTATCGTGTTAACACATTAATTAATTAACAAATTTTTTTTATTATTATTTTGAAAGTCCGTTGCTCACTGCTCACCATTGATTACGTTGGATGTAGTGTGTGGGAGAAGTACAGATAAACAAAAGCAAGACAAGCTAAGAAATGCCACCGCGAAGTGGATAGCTACAAACTGCAGGCCGATTAGTGTTGAAGAAGTCGGTCTGAGGAACGTTCTAAGGATCGCAACGAATGGCGGCACGTATGAGCCTCCCTCAAGACGCACCATCACAAGAAGAACACACGAGTTGTATGAAAAGGAGAGGACTACAAAAGTGACGGCGTTACAACGTGCACCAACTGTTGCTCTCACTGGAGACCACTGGACATCGCTGGGTAACCATATTTACCTCAGAGTCACAGTGAATTATATTGATGAACAGTGGGAGCTGCATTCACATGCTCTGACTGTTATGAAAACAGAAGAGATTTTGCTGAAATGTGCATGGCACGTTTAATTCATGTTGCACAGCAGTGGAACGTTTCAGATAAAGTCAGCACTCTTAGCACAGATAGTGCAAGAAACATTTGACCTGCTACTGTGTAAAGGGAATACTACTGTTTAAAAGCACCTTATTTGTTTAAGTGTTTGCAAACCAAATGCTGTTGCACTTTTGTTCATATAGCAGTACATTTAAAATAAAAGTGCGCAATACACTACTTTTGAATTCATTATTGAATTTTGAATAATCGCAATTAATCGCAGAAAATCATGCATTTAATCGCGATTAAACATTTCCCAGCACTAGTTTTTAGATGTTTACGCTACAGATACTGTAACTGCTGTTTCAACACCATTTCTATTACTTTATTTGTATAGTGGGAACTTTAAATATTACTATTAAAATATAGTCATGGGAATGGTGTAAAATGTTGCCTTTTCACCATTTAAATGGCACTGTGTTACTAGGAATTTTGAAATAATATTATGGAAACGTGTTAAAGAGAATTCCTTATATTTTTAGTTTCTAACACAAAAGTGAGATGCAAGTTGTTTTCAAAGAAACAACACATTATTTATGCCACCTCTTTTGTTTGATGTTATGTTGTCTGTTATGAACACACATCATTGTGAGCAAAAAAAAGTAGTTTACTGCAAAGTACACAGCAACATTTCACCGCCAGCTTCAGTGCTTGATCACTCATGTGTGTAGTTGTTGTAGCAAGGGTAGTTAATATCATTAACTGCGATCATATTTGCTTTAGATCAGTGGTTGCTCCAGCACTGAAGCCATGCAGGGCTGTGAGTGTGTGATGCTCAGGCCAACAGCAGCACACAGCAGAGGCCTTTCCTGCTGTACACAGAGCATAGAGTAGAACCTGAGCAGCTACATTCTCGTTATTCTGTAGTCGCAGCCTGCTGGTCTGTAGATACATAGGCATTTGGGCGAGTGGCTGGGAGTAGTGCAGTGTGAATGGTAACACCCAGGACAAATTACATGGCGAGAGAAGAGGGGCCTCTCCCCCGCTGAGCCATGGTGGCATCACAGGGGCGGAAAATGACAATTCTTTGAAAAGGTCATACAAGACGCCTGCACTGTGATACGAGCTTACAGCCAATCTGACAATCTTAATTCAAATCATGACATTCCCCCAAAAAGTAGAACGTTTTCATCTCCCCATGTCAGAACAGCAGTCTGACCTTTAGCATAAGAACTTCACTGAGTTTTAACAAATGCTAATCAGAGCCCTTCATTAACAGGTCTGCCGCACGTTCCACGGACTGCCCCATTCACAATTTATGCATTTCACACAAGATTCAAAAGAGTAATAGGATTTCTGTTATATTCTATTAATACACCTATATTTTCTATGTTTTGAGCCATCTAAAATGGCACGATGGATTTCAATATTACTAACTGGTCATGATAAAAAGAGAACTGTCTTTTGTCAGATTCTGTAGCATTTAATATTGTGTATTCTAAATAAATAATCTGCCATTATTCATACCAGAAGTTTATTTCCTGTTATTTTCCCCACATCAGGTTTTTTTCTCCTAAACTGGAAGGAAGTATATGACAATGAATTTCATGCTTCAGCCAGCTCCCCACCCGCATGGCCAGTATCCCCCCACACCTTAATACCACTGCAGATGAAATGTCATGGAATATTCACCTGCAGAGTTACAGACTTTACCTCTGTTCATAGGTTCTGTTTTTGATATCTGCTGCTAGTAGTCAGAGTCAGGTTATATCAAGGTTCATACAAATAAGTAAGTCAAATAAGTCCACATCACTAGAATATCCATGACATACCAGAAAATCTACCACTGAATTCACACATTTTTCACATCAGATTATTATTTACATTTTTTTGCAAAGAAGCATATTGAGGGGTGTCCCTGTTATGAGCCTATTTGACAGATACCACAGCTTAAATCACCCTTCCTGGGCCTGCCATTAGTGGCCATTGTTAAGTGATCCCCTCCAAAGGGGTTTGATCCGGCTGAAGGGATGAAATTACAGTAAACTGGAATAATGGCCCATGAAGTACCAGTCAATATAGTAGATTACCTGCATGTGACAGCTGGACTTTCCAAAAATCTGGACAGGCAACTATATACAAAAATTTTGTAAGACAGTCTAACTGTTGCTCTAAGGAAATAGTGGATAACTGTTTCATTCAGATTTTTTCAGGTTTTAAACAAGATATCTGGGGCAGAATCTGCATCCTACATTAAAATTGATATTTGAATCCTACTCACTTTTTGTTTATAGAAATATCAACTATAATATTAACTATAACGATACTGAAACTATTTTCATTATTTTTTTCATTATTCAAATGGATAAAACAGCTTTAAGACAGATTTGTGCAAACTGTCCATGTTTTGACCCTAAGGGTGACTGTTTCCTGCTGCAGTATTTGGCATTCCCTTTTCATCAAATCCACATTGTTTGGTAAAAATCAATTTTAAGCTGTCTGTCCCTTTACAACATTTAGAAAGACCTAACTTGCTGTTAAGTTTGTAACTTACTTCACTCACAAAGTGGAAGCAAGCAAGCTAGGCTAACTATTTTCCACTCCGAAAGAGTAAGCTAGTTAGCCCAGCTTGCTAATGTTAGCACTGATTCCCTCTAGATGTGAGTCTAGTTAGCATTAGCTGTTTCTCGTTCATGGGTCCAGTTGTGGTGATGGCAAATTGCCAGACACAGCAACGGATAGTCCTATAACACTGTATGTAAACCAGTTTTTGTAATGACACCACAGAGTAATTAATGCATGGAGTCACAGAGTACTGTAGGGAGCACTCAAATCACAGCACAAACTTAGCAATGGCTACCAATGTGGCCCCCAAACTGGTAAACAATCTTTTCTGCTGTTAGAATTCAGGTGATATGACAAACTACATTTAGTGCCCCCACACAGCTATTGCACCAATCAACTGAAACCAGGACTGAAATTGTCAGTCAGAACCAAAAAGCCACGCCCCATGGAAAACACTAATGTAAGGTAAGTAAAATAAATCAAACTTAAATTTCTGGTAAAAAGTAATTACAATTTCGACCAACTAAGTTAATAAGACACGGTTTTGTGATTTATCCTATGTTTCTATTGGAGATGTCACCAGTGACATGGAGTTAAGCTGCCTCCTTTTATCTACCTGAGATGAGTTCATCTCCCCATCACCATGAATGGGATAAAATTGTCTGTTGGAATAAAACGTTAAGTTGCACATGTTCCAGATCTACAAGAAACACTGTCATGCTGAAGTGCAGGTTCAACATATTCAGAGAAACAGTCGCAATCCATTCACCAGTGTGCTCTGATCTGTGTTGCATTGAAACGATCCTGAGCTCTTGATGAAATCCAAACATGGGCAGCAATACCAATGGGCTACTGTGTGGACCAGGGGAGATAGGGCAGCAAAGCCTTCCTCACAGCTGGGTGCCCAGATTAATAGGCAAGATAGACATAGTGTATGTGTTTACTCATCACTCTGATTGTGTCTGTCTGGGACAAAGGCTTTATTTGAACAGGTCATGATTGCAGATGACTGTATGAGAAACATAAAAAATGAAGATATACTGAGAGGCCCTGGTAGCAGCAGTGATGTATACTCCATCACATCAGCCATGTCTGAGCCACCCATGCCTTTGAATATTTAAATCTACTTACAGTATCATACTCCCCATACTCCTTTCAAATACCATACCACCACTTCAGAGGAAAAGGCCTTTAATATATGAAATGCAGATGCTGCTGTGTCAGTTGGTGAGAGTTCAGGTTTTACAAGAAGCAGCACTTCAGGATGTGACCCGGTGCCATGCATATCTTCTGTCTCATTGTTAACTTTTCCCTTGCCGAGGTTAATGAGCTTGACACCGGGTGCCCTCCTCAGTCTGCCCAACAGACAGAGTTAGCTTGCACTCCTCCCTCTTTTCTCTCTGCATGCCGTCAACCTGCAGCCTAACATCTCCACAGCTGAAAACAGCAATTTCACTTAGCACATGCAGCCAGGGAAAAGTTATCAAGCGGTAGAGAGGTCACCTGTGCTTTCAAGGCTGTTCGGCAAGGTCGTACGCTCAACAATGAGCTGCATCTACTTGGTTTGTCAGCGGGAGCCTCTTAGGGATTAATTGTCCCTCATTCGTGGTCTTTGACAAACTGATCCACGACTTTCCTGTTTCATGTAAGGTGGTTGCTAATCATTAGAAGCATTTTAACATTGTGCTGTGTATTTTTTTTTACCAATCCTAATTATTTAATGAAGAGCAAACGCAAGCCGATTCGAGGGACCTATCGTTAAATGTGTGGCCTCATGCATTTTTAATTGAACATGATTGTAGCATTATCAGCTGAATATTTAGCCAGCCTCTTCTCACATTTGTCTCAGCATAAAGTGAGAGTGCCTTAAATTAAATGGCTATAGAAATCAATAAAAGTGGCATCCATGAGAGAACACATATTTTGTGTCTCCTAATGCATCACTCACCACATGCTCTGCTCTTGTGTCTAAAAGCACTTAATGTGCAATAAGAAGCCGCCCACCTCAGATGTTGCCAAATACTCGAGATGGCCTGTCTGAGGAAGCTTAAAAGTTTACTCTAATGCTACATTAATGGATTATCTAGCCCCGCCTCTTTGTAAGAGTGAAACTTATCATGCTGAGAAGTGCTGTCAGAAGATGTTTAATTGGAGCTGGCATGCAACAAATTCAAATCTAAGATCCAGCTTTTACATGATGTAACAACAAACATGTTCACAATGAGCTTCCAGAATTTCATAATGAGTTTAATAAATGTATATATTTAAAATTAGTTAACCTTAAGGAATATATAGTATATTATGCACGTTATCTGGGCATGATAGAGTGCTGGGTTGGTTTTAATGATATATTTTTAAAACCACATCAAGTTAAATTCATTTCAAAGAGAGAGAGCAGAGAGGATGATTGGGAGACTCAGAATCTAAGCTTTCTGACATGGACAGAGATGGAGGTCTGAGCTGCCCACTCCAGGTCATTTCCACAAAACAATTTGATACAGATTTCTCACTGGCAGGACATTGTCTGTTTTCTTCCTCCTTAAGGTGTACAGTAGTTCCACTCGTGGAATGCATCCCTCATCTTCCCTCAACGGGAGCCTTTATTCAACACATATACTCGAACACACAGATTTGTAAGGGCAAAATAGTGAATCTGCAGCGCCAGGGAGCGAAGCTGCAGAGGACTGCATGAAAAGAACTCATTAAAACTGTGACTCACACACGGAGACGCTCTAGCCTGCACCTAGTTGAGATGATTTGTGAGTAAATCCAAGACTGTTGTCCAACAACATATTTCTAATTACCCCTTCACACACACATACACACATGCTTGTGTACGCTTGCAGACACCTGTACACACATACACTATGGCACATAAGATCTTCCATCATACAATGAGAGTCAAAACTGAAAAATAGATGAGATCTTTGTCACTCAAATGGCTGTAGGTTTCTTAAGTGCTGTCAGAGTACGGATGAGGCCAACATGCATTATGGAAGACAGAGTCCTGCTAAGCGCCTCGGCTCTCTGCATGGTCTGCCGCACAAAACTGTCTAATGGAGTTGAAGACACGGTAATTTCTGTAGCAACCTAAGATTCTATAATAATATCTAATGTTGGAAACTAATTAATCTCAGAGGTATATCACAGGCTTAAGGCCTTCCTGCACTGTCTGGGGCAGCTAATTCCTTCCATCTGGGGTGCTGAGGAGCATTTATGGAAGTTTACCAGATTAGCCTCAGACACAGGATCTTTAAAGGCAACTGCTTGTTCTCTTCAGATTGGAGATCTGTCCTCCTTGCACAGCCGTGTGGGGGATAGTCTAATAAGCCCTATTGTATGCTTATGTGACTGGTTTGACTGGAGGGCTAAAAATGGAACCCGTTGCACAAGAGAAAGCTCCTTTATTTAACTGATGTGTAAAGCAGGATATGTTTGGTATTCATTTAAATCCATGTAGAGTGGATGCCTTTACAATTGCGCTTGTAGTGGACTTTGTTGCAGAACATGCACTTGCAGAAGCAGCTTATGGTCCATCGTGGTAGATACGCATCTGTGTAGATTAACCAAAAGCTACTGTATCACACATTTTGAAATTAGACTTATCTGAAACCCTTGTTGTATGTCTTTAGATGGCAGAGATCGCCCTCTTCTCATTACTTCTACCATGCAGTGTGGTTTATGGAGGCTAAATTTGAACAAGATGACAGATGAACAATGGTGTTTGTCCCTTTACAACTAATACATCTAATAGTAATATTACGCCTTGCCGGTTTTGGCAAGATCTAAACCTGTCCTGATAAGACCAAGGTCATCTGTTAGGAGTGTCTGCATAGCAAATGAATGCAAGCTCCCAGCAGACTCAGCAGGAAGACTGGAGAGATGAGTTAATAGTCACTGCTCTGGTTTTAAAGTCTGTCTGCAGTCCTAGTTGAGTTCCTCATTCTCTGTCCATGGGTGGCACTGGGAGTGAGACTGAAAACGACACAAGAGCAGGAGGACAGGAAGAAAGGGAGAGAACTGATGGTGAAAGAGAGACATAACAACAGAGAATAATGGAGCGTTCACGTGGCACCGTCATCCATCCCTTTTTTCCCTAATCCTTTTCAAAATCGTGCCCCCTCTGTAAAGCACATGTTTCACTCTTTATTCACACACCAGAAATTCTGATTACCCACAGTGCTGCAGACTCGATCCAGAGTCGACTATGTTAGTTAAGTGAATTTCTCCATGTGCCATTTTGGGTGTGCACAAGAAGCCGTCTCACCTGCAGCTTGTGTCAGTCACAGCTGGCAATGACAAATTATTAAGGTGGATTTGACATGAAATGTTGGACGTAGTCACCCTCTACCTTTTCTCCACCCATTAGTCTCTGAGAGGGGTACTTGACAGGGAGTGCCATCAGCTAGCATCAGCTCAGGCAGCACAGCTCTCTCCTCCCCCGCAGATGCACCTTGGGCCTGCAGTGGTCTCCTCCTCTTCTTTGTTCGGTGCATCTGTTCAGCGTCAGATGACAGCACTGATTAGCCTCACTCAGAGTCTTAATAGGACAACCGGAGTACAGAGCGGCAGCACAAGGCAAATACAGACACACAAACACACCAGATCGCCCAGCTGTAATCATTACATGGTTACCTTACTCCCTCACTCTTAACTTTGTCGTACACACTATGGCTCTGTCCTTAACCCTAATGAGGTATGTCCCTCACTACTGGTGATTCCTCCAGCTCTCCCAGTCTAAGCATCTCTGCTGCTCATCCTGAAGTCCACACAGCATGGACTGAGAGCTTAATTTCCTTTATCACATCTGTAACTTTCTCTAAATGTCAACCTCTGGTTGTGCGCAAGGGTACTTTAAGGAGAATTCAGTGCTTTAATGTTTCCGCATCTTTTGTTTGCAAGTGTGTTTGTCAAGTGTTCACCTGAAATGCAGGCAATTTAAAAGTATGTCATTAAACTTAAAAAGTGCTAACGGGAAAGAGTTTTGCAGTATCTTTCTTAAGAATAAAGTGGTGTTTTCTGTAAATAACAAAAATGGAACTGTGGTGTTTTTCTGTCAAATTAAAGGGTAAACCAAGCACAAGACTGTTCCAGATATTCATGTCTGTTATATAACAGGAGCTGTTGGCTTGCAAATTATACCTCTCACAGTATTCATATTCTGTTTCATTCAGAGTTTATTGTCAATAGTTTGAATGCTTGACAACACAAAAAAAGTGCCACAAAATTTTGCAACTTAATACATTTCTACTGTGTGTACAGTAATTGCCAATTGGGTCCATCTAAGATGTCTTCAAATCTTAAATCAATGTATGGGGGATTTTTTAAATTCAAACAAAACATGCAGTTTTCCACAAATGCAACATGCACATTTTAGAGCAGCATAGGAGGAATAAACATTTAGTAGTTGTTTTTTGTGGTTGTTTCTAGTCAGATGTGTATGTAGGTACGAGTGGGTGTGCAGCCTCAGCTCTCTCCGTTCCTGCAGGGTGAACTTCTCCCACTCGTCTTCACCGTCTCCCCCACTGCCTCCTGGCGGATGCTCCTCACTCTGATATGTGTGTCCCAGCCCACCTGTTCAGGCCTCATTACTGTCAGGCCTGTGTTAATAAATATCCAGGTGTAGAGCGCTCCTCTGTGCCTGTACTTCATCACCGAGGAGCTCAGTCTGCTGGGCGCCCCCTCCTCTCCCACAGCAGGGCTGACAGGAACCATGATTACACTGTAAGCACTGTAGTTATTCACCTTCTGCCCAAACTCCGACACTGCACTCCATCTTACACACCGGCACGGAGGCACACGCACACATACACTGCTCATGCACATGTACACACGTCCACACAGGAACACACACACTGACAAACAAATACTTACACATATTTGCTCTTTCATTCCCATTATTTTTGCCTTCAGTGCAGCCATGGGTGTGCAGGCAACATGGACGATATTTTGCCATTTGCACTGTAGGAACATCCCTACAGCAATGTTTGGTGACGGCTCCCTCGCTAAATCATTATTATGGTGTAGGTCCAACTGTGAGCAATCAGTTATGCACAACTTTAAAGACATTTTGTTGAGAAATACAGTGTAACACTTTTGAACTCACGTCATTTAAAAGATAACACGTCCATGTATTTCAGAACAGATTTCTGCTGTAACACTGTTTGACATGTGAAGATCCAAAGACCAAAAGTCTGAAAATAAGTCAGACTTTCATTCTTTCTCTGACAAACTCAGCCAATATTCATTGTGTTACGTCTCAACTCTTTTGAACGATTCATGTATGAACTTTTTTTATATTAAATGAGATTTTTTAACTCTGCTGACAGTCTGTGTTCAACCTTTAGCTTTTGCGCTCAATTGCTTTGTCATTGATCATTTGTTGGCCACCAATAAGAGAGAAAAGAAAGAGATTTACATTTTACATCATGATAACCTGCTGTTTGTTGTTTTATGTATCTTCAGTGGTCCAAAGATATTTTGATGTTGCAACACACGATAGTTTTCATCATTCATTATTGAAGATCACAACATTGTATTAGTCTCTTGATGTGCACTCCAGACTACTACTGTATGAAATCTTCAAAAACTGCTTAAAGAAGTTATCAAAATGTTGAACTAAAACATGCAGTCAGAACTAGTAGAACTTAGAAAGTCCTTCATTCTTAAATAGTTTTTCCCTTGCTTTTTAGGTGAACCAACTTTTTTATCGTTGTTTTTATGAAAGTAAACCAATACCACCCACAAAGGACTGCCTGAATTTACTGAGCATATTCTTCAAGTGAAAGTGGTTTAAGGGTCATATTAAGATATTCCAGGCGTAACGCACAGCTAATATTATGTGTTCAATATTAGGATTTTGTTTTTTTAAACAAGAGAAAGTAAATAATTATAGTTTTTAATGTGTATGTTTGGTAGTGGAGTTTGTGTTCTTGTATTTTCAAAAGTTTGTAATCTTACTTTTACATGAATTTGTAGTTTGTCACTTTTCCTTGAGCATCAGCATAAAAGTCAACAAAACAGAAAAAGTAAGCAACTTCACTGTGTGCTTTATTTCCCAGTTGAATGTATTTGTTGAAGTAAAAACAATATCATTTGAACTCGGTGGGGACCATACAGCTCCCAGAATTTAAAAACATCTCAAGTTGGAGAGCTTATAGTAAATCTACAGGGAATTCTTTCATCATACAGGTCATTTTAACATTGCTCAAGATCACCAAAAAGTCTCTCATATTTCATTTATTTTGCCTAAAAACTATCTTGGCAGTCTGTCAAAGAGTCAGCACTCTTGTCTCTTTTTGTGCAAGCCCTTGCCTCGTTGCATGTATGAGGTCACTTGTGAATGGGGTGGGTGGGTTAACCAGGCCCGTGTGAGGGCTCTCGTCTCAGCAGCTCCAGGCAGCTGGGGCGGCGATGGCGGTGGCCAGGGGAATGACAGGAAGGACACAACCACTTGACTCTGGAGAAGCAATCAGACACTAAGGGGTTTAATGCACTGCCTTGGGTCTGAGCCACAGCAATTGGGTTTGATAGCCGTGTCATTATGAGAGGAGGGCGTCTGGAGGTCTTCAGCGGCCAGGGATTAGAGGAGAAGAGGGGGGACGTAGAGATGGAGAAGAGAAGAGGAGAAGAGCCGGCAGTGGGAATCTCTGCGTCCACCGCTTTGGACGTGGGCCTTTCTCACCTCCGCAGTTCTCTGCCATCATCACACTCCCACTGCTCTCACTGATTTCTCTTTACAAAAGTGACAAAGAGAGTGAGCCTTGAAAGGACATTACTAGAGGTCACTCCCACATTATGTTTCTGAGCTTGTTTTACACCAGTTGTTTTAATTTGGTGCCATGCAGACAATTACAGTTTATTTTTTTTAGCAACAGTTAATTAAGAGGATATGATATCAGTGACAGTGTCTAAAACGTTTTCTCTCTTTGGTTTCATGCACCTCCTCCTCCCTTTACCCTCTCTAATCAGTGTAAGACAATCTCAGCACAAATTATGAAAATGATAATTATAAAATATTCTGCATAAAACGCTCACACTTAACTGTAATTTGACTTGGTGGTTGATGGTTTTCTTTGCCAGGCTCATGCCTTAACAACAAGATGTAACTTTTTGCTCTCTGTATACTCAACTCCTAGAAACATGAAGTTCATACTGTTGAGTGAGAGCTCATAGTGCAGTCTGTGCTCACATGTCTATGAGAGAGAGAGATGTGGAGAGTGAGTGTGAAGGAAGTCAACCTGTGATGGATGCGATGGCAGATGCTAGGGTAAGAGTTGTCATCAGCGTTCCCTGAGCCTTATGGAAGAGAGCCAGGTACACGGCTTTGATTGGGCCTACTGTGGCTGTGCTGTTTGCCACAGCACAGCTTTGATTAGTGCCTCCATGAAAATGTATGCCCTATGCTCAAAGAAAACTGGGGGAGTAACTACCTGTCAGGAAATTCACAAACAAGGCTACTTAGAGCACAGGGAACTGTATATTTTAAAGTCTAATATTCCCTGCCATTTCGTTTCATTTCATTGTGGGGGGCTTGCCAAATCCCTGCTGGTACCCCACCCCACCGCACCCGTGCAAAAGGTCCCCAGATAAGGAGCAGGAACACCGCTATCCCCCTCCCAAAGGATAGGTGTGGGAGAAGGGGCTCTCTCAAGCACACAACAAAGGCTCCCTGCCAGATGCTGTGAATACCAAAAACCCCTCGCAACACAAACACAAAATATATAAATTAATCAGAGTGCAGGTAAATAAATAAATAATGTATATGAGGAGCTAATTAAATGTGTTTATTCCTGTTATCATATGCTGCCCTCATTTCCACCACTTGAAGTCATGAATCATTAAGTGGCTGCTAAATTGGTCTCTGGGGCCGTCCTAGTGGCAGGGGGCGGTCAGATCCTGTCTGGCAGAAGGCAGGTGTGCAGCGGACGGACGGATGGCCTGTGCTCCTGTAGTCCTTGGACAGCGGCACCTGACAGAGGGGAAGCAGGCATCATGCTGGGAGGTGAGTGGCCGGAGGAGAGCCTGTAGCAGAGCGGCTGACAGGACCGCCCGTCACTGGGCCGGCTCTGCTTTGATTAATGAGGGCATTTGAAAGACAATTAGTGGGAGCAGATTTGCCTTCAACTACCTTATCAATCAGAACTCTTTTAATTCAATGTGTAGCACCCTCTGCACCAAAATGAGTGTGGAAGCATTGTGCATCAGGGCAGGAACAGCCTGCCTGTCAACAGGAGGAGGGAGAGGAGGGCCAGTCTATAAAATACTAACGCCATCTCTCCTAGGACCTCGGAGACTAAGGATAGATAGTGGAGCTTGTAGCAGCCAACTCCTTATGAGCAGCATGTAAAGGTGAGACTTTATATACAAACTAGACTTTATTAAAATTAGTGCTATAATACCTTTGTTTAACTTAATGCATGCTGTAACTTTGCTCTTACTATTATTTTTATTACATATGTAAGATATGATTATGTGAAGTATATTAATATATATATATATATATATATATATGACAACATCTTATAACATTCAATCCCAGCGTTTTTTAAGGGAAAGTAAACTGTGGTTATGTTTAGGGAAATAACACCCTTGGTCAAGGTTTAGGCCACATCATAGGTACAGTTTTAAATGATGCTAACATAAACTGTTGGATTGTGATGAGACACAAGGTTACGAGACCTTTTTTGTCATGGTTACAAAAACAATCACTTGGTTAAGGTCAGGGAAAGACTGCGGCCATGGTTAAAAGAAACCAAAGGTTGACAGTCAGAAGGAAATGAGAAACAAACACTGATTAAAGTCCTACATTTTGTTGACTCATCCATCCACCCTGACCTCGTCCTTCTGCTGGCTTTTTGGCTTTAAAAATAACATCACACTACTTGCTTTTTTTTGCTCCCGATGAGAAGAGTCACAATTCCTACAGCCACTAGAGGGCTTTTGTCGCTTGAACATTAACAAATGTCATTTTTGGTCATTTGCTGAAACGATTGATGTTTTTCTTGAGAGGACAGTCTCCATTTAAACTCTTGTTGTTTTCATGCTAGTTACTTTACAATATGGAGGAAAGGCGATTCAACTTAACCGCTTCCTCTTATAATCAGAGAAGATATAATAATAATAATATATAATATAAAGATATTTTAAGTAGTACAGGGGTCTCAAACTCAACTTATCTGGGGGCCGCTGGAGTTAGAGTCTGGGTGAGGCTCTAACTCCAGTATTTGTACAAATACTAACTCCAGTATTTGTATTCTACAAAAAAAAGGTTTTAAAAATAAAAAAAATTCTCAATCTTTATTAATAACAATTCAAAACATTAATGGTTCTCAAGAACACAGGCTTCTCTTACTTCCTCCTACTCCTTGTGTTTGCTTTCTTGAACAAATCTTGTAAACTCAGTAGACATGTTTTAAGTTTGGCGACCCGGGCCTCTCGCTCATCCCCCTGGTATTTTGCATACTCCTTAGCATGTCTCGTTAAATAATGACGTCTGATGTTGTACTCATATGCACTGAGAAAGTTGCGGTGCACAAGAAGTCGCAATGCCCCTGTGCTCAACAAAACAATATTCCGTCTCCCACTTATCCTGAAATTGTCTGTGCTCATCGCCAACTTTTCTCTTCACAGCAGGTTTAGAGAAAGACGTGACT
>JAVQJD010006930.1:0-11674 GCA_036023655.1 Nannoperca australis
AAGGTCTTATATAGACAGGTGTGTGCCTTTCCTAATCAAGTCCAATCAGTTTAATTAAACACAGCTGGGCTCCAATGAAGGAGTAGAACCATCTCAAGGAGGATCAGAAGAAATGGACACCATGTGAGTTAAATATGAGTGTCACAGCAAAGGGTCTGAATACTAATGACCATCTGATATTTCAGTTTTTCTTTTTTAATGAATTTGCAACAATTTCTACATTTCTGTTTTTTTTCTATCAAGATGGGGTGCAGAGTGTACATTAATGAGAAATAAAATGAACTTTTTGGATTTTAGCAAATGGCTGCAATAAAACAAAGTAAAAAATTTAAAGGGGTCTGAATACTTTCCTTACCCACTGTATAAGGAGCGAAAGGATCTAATTTGCCAGAGATGCATAATGAGAAATTACTTTAAACAACTCTTTTGTATACTCTCCCATGCAAAACAGAAAACTACTGACTACCAAGAAAAAATATGTTGGTGAGTCATAACAGACATAATAAAATGAGAAAACACCTGAACACATGAAAGGCTTTCACTGCATTGTGATGTCACAAAAATGTGTTTTGTGAAATGTTGTGTTTTGACCCTCCATAATAAGAGCCACCATAATAAACCCTGACTCACATAACCTTTGCCGCATTTACATCAAGCTTCCACACTACTCCAGTATTTTATAACCTTTTAAAATGCTGCTGACTGCATTTTAGTTTGAACACCTTTACACCTCTAAATGATTGCCAGATCTTTTATATCACCTTTAGCTGTTATGGTGTACCTTTATTTTAAATCCCCTTAACAGTCTATATTACATTATGTTACATTTAGGCATTTAGCAGACGCTTTTATCCAAAGCGACTTTCAAATAAGAGCTTTATATAAAGTGCATAGAACCATGATCAAAAACAACAAAGAAAAGTCTTGAATGTGAGCGGGCGTCCCTGAGAGAGCGACCCGCCATTCGGTTCCTCAGACGCGGACCGTAGTTGGCGGACGGGGGGGTGTAAGGCTGGAGGATGGTCTGGATGTAGGTTTGCGCAGTCCTGTTCACCGCTTGGAAGGCCAGTACCAGGGTCTTGAATATGAATCTGAATCAGAATCTGTTCATGCGTGCATCTGTAAAATCCCTCAGCAGTGTGTCGCCATCTGAGCTTTCCTGACATGTGTGCATTTGTATGAATGTAAACATGCGTGCGTATGTGTCTATAGGTGTGATTGGCCTGGCATTACGCACGGGTTACGGGTTTTGACCTTTAAATATCACCTCAAGGGATAAGAGAAGTAAAATCATGTGTTGTCCAACTCTGTGTAACTCCATCACGAAGGAAAGACTCAACTGACCTCCTGCTCCCATCTACCCACATGTGTTGACACTACTTGAACCCTCTAACCCCTACCCAAACATAAACCCTTTTTGTTTAGTAGAAAGTGCAGCAGTTCACTCTGGGCCAACAGGTACAAGGAGCGGTTCATGAGAACTCTGCCCTGACCCTTAATAGACACAGATAAAACAACTGGGTCCCACCTAGCCTCCTGGTGGAACTCCCTCATGTGGCTGAACCTTCAAAACATCTAGTCAGTCTTCACGTCACAAGGACTCGGCACTTACCACAAACCAGTCTACACCTTAAACGCCTCAGAGTGATTCAAAAAGGGTGCTCTCACCATGACTGCCCTTGAGATGAGATTGTCCCGGAGTGTGTCAAAAGGTTTTTTTCCCTTTGAGCGTGACCAACAAACAATTTCGCCTTGAAACTCAAATCAACACCGAATGTATCCTACTAACAAGTGTCATGTGTGTATCCAAATCCAGATATATCGTCTTCCTCTGTGCAAATACAGCTCCACACGATGATTAAAAACACGTTATTGAGCTACAACGTTGCACCGCGTGACGTGTTCTTTCACTATGATTAACATACACACTGTAGTTTGTACTATAATACTTACTAGAGTAGCAAATGTGGATTAATCTGCCACTGGAAATGCCCTATTTCCTCTAATTTGTTCTGTTCATTTTGTTCAAAACTACAGTGACCAGCTGTTTTAAACCTGTTTAAAAGACTTATGTCTTCAGGAGGAACCGAAGGGCTTGAGGCTGAGAGCCCCAGACAGGTCAGACAAGTCAGAAAGTGTTGATCCCAACGTAAATGTGTCTGATAGACTAAAATAAAGAAAATCCATGTGGCATTTTAGTTCCTTCGAAATATATTTGACAAATGCAAGTACAAAAGTATCATCTTGTAACTGCAAACTAACTAAGGGGAATACTGTTGCATTTTATTTAAGTTTTCAAAAAGTTGATCGGAGTTTGCTACAACATCTATAATAAAATAAAAGTAAAATTTAGAGCGACACATATTTTTATTTGAACTTTCTAGCAGCATAGCCGCAGTGGTGAATCCCATCCTTCTGCTGCTCCAAACACGATGAGACAAGTTCTAATAATTGCAGAGATCCGTGCCGCTACTGTAAACTTGCCCTGATCCAAAATTGGTCCTAATTTGCGCGACTACAGCGCTCATTTCCTTTGTTTATGTGACGGATGGAGGTAAGCATCAGACTGGAATGACAGAGGCAGGGATTGTGGAGCAGCCAGTGGAGATCAAGCCTGCCATTTTTTCTAATGATACAGCCCGGGTGTCTGACAGCGACCACGCCTATAGACAACTGCCTTTTGTCAGCTTGTGTACACAATAAACATGGGTTTTGTGTTAAGGGTGTGTGGGGGAGGGTGGACTCAAGGTGAAAGCGAGTCTTCCTGTTTTAGGCCTGCACAGGTCGCATGCTTTTCGTTGACACAAAGGCAAGTTTCTGCATCGGATCAACTCTCCCCAACATTTTCCCATACTCCCGGCCTTTAGTGGTGTTCATAATTGACGTGGGTGTTTAACACTGAGGAAAGTGGGTTGTAGCTGTTACCTCATAAACATCCTGTCTGCAGGTTGGAGGAAAACACACATCCAAGCTCACCTCAGTGGCAGAATTTTGTCTTCTTCTTCCTGGAAGCAACTGGGTATTCGCTGTGGGTGTTTTTGCACGTTTTAGTGCATTCTGTTCATGTGGTAACTCCAGAAAGGCATTCTGGGAAATGTTTTTGTTTGTTGTCTTAATCAAATTTCATTTAAAAACAGGATACTCCTTCACATGTTTACTCCGTGACATAGTTAAGTTATCTGAGGTTCAACACAGGCCAGATACATTTTTTATACCACATACGCAGGGTTACAGTTAGGGATGAAATTGATATATTTTATTCCTCTTTCCTCAACAAACAAACATAATTTAAAAAGAAAATCAGATTAAACCTTTACGTCCAATCATGTTTTGATCCTGTAAGACAATATGTCGCATGTGCTTACGTAAGCTTGAACCAACCAATTTCCACCAATAATCATGACATCCACCCATCAATCAATCAACTTTTTACAACTTTTAGCAGCGCAGAGCTAAGGTTTACTTACAACAAGGACAAAATATTCATCCTCTCCCTTTTCTTCCTCCACATCCTGCAGTTCAAGGGGTATGTCTCTCTGCTCCAGCAACGGGTATGATGAAGATGCTGAAGGAGGCGATCACTCAATTGAATGGAGGCTTGTACACCCAACTCTCAATCACTGTAATTCTTACTAACGTAAAAAAGTTTTTTTAAAGTTTTAATCATAAAACAAAAAGGTGTGCAATTCTGTACTGCTTACATGATCTACAGTAAATGAACTAAGCTAGCAAAAACATAAACATTGCCATGGCTCAATTTCCACAGTCACGTACAAAATACACCAAAGAGTCCACTCAGAACATGTAAAGTGGAAGCTTGTAGACGGTTGAGTTGAAAGTGTATGAGAAGACAATCATCTTCGGCTGTAGCACTGATAAGCGGACTCAACCCATAATGCTTTACGATGGCCTATGGCACATGCATGAAATGAATGAGATCATTTCCTACCAATTCAAGGGCAACGGATTAATAAATTCTGGTGCCCACTGTCAACACGTTGTAAACTTTCCCACCTCCTCTAGAATGCAAAATAGTTGCTTTTGAACGCGTCTTGTCCACATGAGGTTGTAAAAGTGAACTGCTAATTAATTCAGTAGCAGTGGATTGTACCATTCTATTTCCTGTTGGCTTCCTCTGAGTTTCACAGGTCAACGAAAGAGCTGATCCTCAGTGCTGTCACTTCAACATCACATTACTGATCTACTTGGCTCTTAGTTGTACGAAAGTGCCTGGAAACAAAACAAACGTAACAAATGTAATGTCCAAAAGTCCACCATTCAAGATGCTTAATCCCAATTGAATGTTTAATGTTGTCAGTGCCTAGTATTTTTAACCCTTTTTTTGGCTGACTGTAAGAAACTACAAAATCAGTGCAAGTAAGTGGAAACATTCTTTATGTGACCTGTCAAAAGCAGAGTTTGACCCAAAGTACTGGAACTTCTAGCCCAGGAATTAAAAAATTATTTCAGCCCGTTTTTGTCTAGGTTTCCACCGTTGGTCTAAAGGTCTAAAGATCCGCGAGGTTTAGGCAAATTACTCTGCTGACGTATGAAAAAGCCACAGTGACTTTTTGGGGTGTTTGGGAGTTCCTCTAAAGATTCCGAGTTCCTGGGGAAAGTTCCTAAAAGTTCCATAAACACGGCTAAAGATTGTCCAGTCTTTGTAGGTTTCAGCTAGTCTTGAGCTTTGTCAGAAGCTTTTCATGACTGAGTTCGGGAAGAGTATTTAGAGTATAGTCACAGTTACATTTTATTCAAGACAGCCAAGTACAATATCATTAGAAGGTATTCACCATCAGTTACACCAAATCTATCTATCTATCTAAAATAAAACTAATATAACTAAACTAACTAATATTTTATCCATCCATTTATAAAAATTGGGGTTTTGCAGTTAGGGAATGTATATGTACATCATGTAGTTTAGTTTGACTCAATCCTAATGAAGAAAGTACAAGAAAGGTGTCCTGAAATCTACATTATAATTTTCTGTTTCAAATTTAATGTCAAATATGTACGTTTATCCCACTCATTCTTTAGATGATGTTGGCTGAAAACAAACCATAGTGACCACAGTGAGATCATATCCATCCCTCAGCTCTACGCTCCTCCACCAACATCCTGCAACAAAACGTACTATGGAATTCCTGTCAGTGTTTCACCTATAAACAGCTGCACGATATGGTCAAGGTCAGGTGCTTTGTCTGTGGACACAGATACAGGCGGAAATGAGCCTGTAACACAATCCTGCTCTGTCTGTATTCCAAACTACGGCTATCTACTATTGTATTTTTTTGTAAATGTACAATTAAAGATGTAAATTATAAAGATGTAACCAGTATTTTGTAAGCGTTCAAGAGAAGCTTGTGTCTTACAGTATCAAAAATTCACTGGCAGTTGTTCAATGCCAGTAATGCCAAGTAATACGTTTGTTACAATGACTCTGAGTGCCCAGATGTAATGAGTAGGTACCGCAATACACTTCCCATTCACTTCAAAGAAACACAATGGTTAGCAGCTTGGGGTATACCATGTTGTTAATAACTTGAGCCAGATACTTTATTCTCCCTTTCCTTCTAAGTAAGTGAAACACAAAAGGATAATGCAACTTTCCTTTAAGAGCCATGTTTTGCGTTCAACATTCTACATTTTAGGAATTTGCTTTGATGAATTGATTTAGGACTCTGGATAGGACCGATGGCACCATACACGATGACCTCACTGTGATGAGAAGACTTCATTAATCAGACTAATTAGAAAGCTTTAGATGTATTGGTATATGTATTTTTAAACTCTATTTCCCCCTGTCTTTATTCTAGGCTAGGCTAGGCTAGGCTAACCACGTTCTGACTCCAGCTCTGCACGCTGTGTTTACACCATGTTGTTGGATGAATGGATGAGTGGATGGTAGAAGTGGGGAAGACAACAAGGACCTAACAGCACCTCTAACACCTCGATGCTCATGCGCGGTAAAAGCCCCGTCAGGAACCTAATTCCGGACTGTTGGCACGCATTCATTTTGAAAGAGAAACGGATTTGCATTTATAGGGATGGCCCCACATTGCCACAAATTCAATTCAATTGCATTTAACACATTTTCTTAAGATTAGAATCTTTACGCATTACATGATTTCGTCTGCAGACCATCAACACCAGCTGACCCAGACTGTGTGCGCCCTCGCCTGTACATGCTTTACCTTGTAACGGGGAAATAGATAAATCAACATAATTTGGATCTGTTTGTGTGTGGGTGTTTATTGAGGGGCTTTGAGGCATCGACAAGATGGGAGACGGATTGTAAAGGTTTAACAGAAAAGCCAAAATTATGTCGAGGAAAGTTTGTTTGGTTTTGTGTGAGTTCAGAAACAGCACATGAAGGGTAGTAATATTTTCCTGCTACACCTTTTTAAAGATAAACACAGGACCGTGTAAATGGCAGAGCCTCTCTGTGCTTCCCTTTCATTTTGCCATATAGAATGTCTGAAGTCCTTTGGTCAGTCACAACCCAAGGCCACACCATAATGCCCCAGAGGTCAATAATTGACAGAGATCATTATGGAAAGTGTAATGTCCTCTCTCAAAGGCACTGGTTAATGTGTAAGAGTTGTGAAAAGGATTTGCTCAACCCGACTCCCGACTGCTGGGACCTCACAATTCATAAGCGAAGTGAACACAAAGAGAACAAGCAGTTGTACCTTCGTGAACAATGAAATACAAAAGAGAATGTCAGTACTGGACTGTCATGATAATTGAGGATCAAAGTCCGTCTGTCGATCTGCAGCCTTCTGTATCTTCAAAGTACGGCAAAGGTGACAGTGTCTTTATGAACTTGTTTTATGTTGGTGTTGTTGGATTGCAATGGAAAACATAATTGACTGACTATTGACTGAAGTTAGACATCGACAGCCTCAATAACCAAACAGGTAAGACCTAACAAACCCAATCAGTATTGAAGGGTAGAGTGTGTATGGAGTGATCTGATGACGATGCTATGTGAAAAGGTCAGGGGTCACCAGAACCATTACAAATCGTCCCGTGGGGACCGTGAGTAACCATCCCCCCAAAAAACAAGAGCACACCGTTGATGCTTTTAGCCAAATGCAAAAATGTAAGAATTATGTAAATCTTGAATTTGACTCGTAGTAGGCAACACGTCCTCATACCTTAACAAGTCACTTACTTCATGTGATTGTATTAGGTTATAAGTCTAGTCATAAATTCAAAAGTTTTGTTCTTGTCATCAAAACCCACGGGTGGAGCCATACCAACAATAAATAGATCTACTAACAAGTATTGTGTGTGTATCCATAACCTGATATATCTTCTTTTTCTGTCCCACAGAGCTCCATTGTTCCAAAAAACGATGTTAAAGTTTCATCGTTGCATTTCTTCCTTCCACACAGACTGTAGTTTATTTTGACTCAGTCCCACGTACCCCAAACAGGAGGAAAGAGTTCATTTGTTGGGGACTATTTTCAGTGGAGCACCAAAATGTGGATCAATCCATCCTGTTTAAGTAATGTTTACAAAAAACAATACAGTAGCCAGCTGTTTTAGGAAAATATCTCATAAAGTACCAGTCAAATGTATATTTCTGAGCTGCTCTGAGCTTTTAACAGACCTTTAAACCAAAAGCAGCAAGCATTCCTTCTCTGTCAAAACAGTATTGAGTGAAATATTGGTTTTGCTATTCAGTGATACGACTGAACAGCACTGGAGATTAACGTAGGTATATTATAACTCAATCTTTGTGTGATCTCTTGCCATGTTACTGATTTGCCTGCGTTTGTGTCGCTCTGTTGCAGACACGCTCTGTCAAGTGAATGTTTTTCTTTGTGGGACTCTGTTACCCAATCCCCCGAAGGCAGAACTATGATGTCACGACAGAGTGAAGGTGGGAACTAGATAGGGCCGCTTGCATTTCACCGGGCCCCTTCGCTCTCATCAATATGCATATTTGGCAATAACGGGATATAGAGGAAAAAAATCACACAAAGGGAAACGTAGCAGTGGGGAGTAAAGTGTGTGCAAAGTGGAAACTAGAAGTGAGTATGATAAACATTCAAATAAACCACTAAACAACATATCTGAAACCAAGATTATTGTCTTAAAAAAGTACATTTGTAGCCAATAGCCTCTATTTGTGCCAGTGTATCTGGCCAGCTGCTGGTGTCGACTTTGTAATAAAAAACCCTCCCTATTAAACTTTCATTGTTTTTCTCTCTCGTCTGAGCTGTCGCCACGCTCCAAACCTGTTTGATGCAGATCGCACATCCTGACTGGCCACTCTCCTTGGCGCTGCGGTGAAACGTATGCTCTTGCGAAACTTTATCCTGGTTACAAATTAATCTGCATCTCACTCATATTTAGCTGCTGCTTGCCGCAGTACAAAGTTTAGCACTCATTCCTTCCAATAATTCATGTGATGGTTAATATTTGAGCCAGATAGATAACTTGATCTACAGAATTAGACTCCAGCTCTTTGAACTGTGAGCAATTTAACGCTCTACACGGTCACGTTAAAGGTTATGAAACTGTTAGGCCCAGTGCTCAATCTCAGTTCAGAGTTGTTTCAAAGAGGAAACTCTTCTTTAAAGCGAACACATCAGCATTTTTGGAAAATCTGCCCGTTTCCAGTCTTACACAAAGTCAGATGAGTTCGGGTTTTAGCAGCAGCACTGGAGCTATTTGACAGCATCTCTCTTTGAGCCCATTTTGAGTTGTGATATCTTGTTGGGAAATGCAACTCTGTTGAGTCTTCTATGGAGTTTGAAGTGCATTAGGCCCACGTTTCCCAGAGGACACTGCCTCGACAAAATCCAGACATTTTCAGATGCCTCTCTGCACTAAAACTTCTCCCCGAAAGACCACAAAAAAGTCTGATTATTTAAAATTTTGCTCAACATATCAGAAGAAATGTCCCTTAAGGGTAAAGGTGGTAAAGCTAACATTGTTTAAATAAAATCCACGTTTATGTTATATGTAAAGTGTTTTATTTCTTAGGCAAAAAAAAGACATTTATGGCGACTAATCCATGTAGATTGTTGAAAGTGCATTTTTTTTGCTCTAACTGGGCATTTCAGCTGTTTTGGAAAGCTCAACGTGGTCCGTTTTGCATATTTTTCCCATTGCTTTCTACTAGGAAAGATCATGGAGTCCTAACCTTGATTTTATGACATTGCTTGGAGTGTTTCCTCTCCTTCTCATACGGGTAAAGCAGAGTGACCCCCCCCCCCCGTCCTCTGGTGCAGACCGACAGTGTCGTGGAGGAGCAGCGTGACCTCATATTAAAATCTGTTGAAAGGCAGAACAGAGTATTTGGCTGAATATGAGAGACAAAGGAAACACTGTCTAGAGTCTAACCGAAGCTACGATGTCCTTGACACACAAGGTGACAGTAACGCAACACACCCTGTCACAGTCAATCTGACTCGCAGTCAAATAAAACACACAAACATTAACAGACTCTCTGACGTATTGATAATAATTATAATAAACCTTATTTATACAGCACTTTTTAAAACAAAGTTTCAGGACAAAAAACATTTTAGGACTGAGGCAAGTAAAATCATTTTAAAAATTTTAAATAATCCAGAAATGAAATGGAACAAAATCCCCAACAATAAAGATAAATGATAATAATAAAACAGATAAGAAATGTTGGCAATAAAACAGTGTGCAAAGGGACAGATAAGGGAATGTTATGCTGCTAATGCTAGCTCACAGTCCTCCAGTAGTCATATACATACAATTTTGTACTCACTACTGTTTATTATAATGAACATTTTTTTTATGTAAGGCAGAACAACTAAAGTCATCATGATGATATCAGCCATAAATTTTGCATCAAATGTCAGTTTATGAAATCAGAATGTATCAGAGCTTTATGATGCACAGAACATGTTTGTTTAACAGAATTGACGGCACGAAGGTGCTCGAGGCATGTGCTGAGCAACTGTGTGAAGTCCTGCAGCAACTGTGTGAAGTCCTGCAGCGTACCTTCAACCTGGGCCTGAGACTGGGAAAGGTCCCCACACTGTGAAAGAGGAGGTAGTCCCAGTACCACTCCAAAGTCTCAACTGACTACAGGTCCGCTGCGGGAGAACATCTGGCTTGACGACGCCATCATTTACCTGCTATGCTGGGCTTATTCCCACCTGGTCAAGGCTGGGAGCACAGTGAGGATCATGTTCTTTGATTCCTAAAGTGCTGTTAAAGGTACTGTATGTAGCAATTGACATGTATACCTTTTTTATTAATTGTATTGCCAATGTGTGAACTCGTTGTAACGTAACTTAAAAAGCGAGACCTTCCCTGACGTTCTTGGTTGTCTATAACAGTCTATACATTTCTATGTAAAAGGACTTTGTGTGCGCTCCCAAGTGCCTTGCCTCTCTTCAGCTCCAGTTCAGCTCCCCTACAGCAGCAACAGTGTGCAACACTAGCTAACGTTAAATTAGAAATGAAGTCTGCTAACATCAACAAACGACCAGTGTAGGTACCAGATATGCTCGGCCTGGCATCTGTACCAAATCCCGCACCCACCACAACACAGATTCAAACTCAAGGGCCATGTAGCTTGCTTGCTAATACGGACAAATTTCTAGCTAGGCGAGTGCTGGAGGGCATACATGTTCTCGCAGGTTTACTCTGCTGGCGAACTTTCGACAATTTGGAGGCGGAAACCGTGGGAGGCAGCGGCCTCTTGTGATTGGTCACTTTCAACGTGATCCCACACCTGACGTCCTGATGTCTGTCCTGAACAACAGGCAAGACTGTACTGTTAGCTAGCTATCAATTTGGGCTATGGCATTACCTATCGAAACATTTGTATTACATGTTTTGTAAGAGGGTGTCATAATGATTGGAATAAACATGTTTTTACAGCAGGAATGTTTTGAACACCGACCTCAACTTCGGCCTCAATGTACCTGTGGAGCGCTGTACGACCTGCACCCACCACCCAAGGAGGACATAGCTCTGGTTGAAGGCTTGTCGCTTCTGCCTTTTATTCAGTGGTTGAAAACCACTCATACTTTTGTTGACATTGATTAATGGTTTGGCTGAAAGATCTCTCCTCTCCCTCTCCATTTGTAGACACTCATATCCCATTAATGCTTGTCACTAATTCACCTTCTTCCCCTGCTGTGTGCTTCTCTCGTCCCCCTCTCTCTCTCTCTCTTCTAACAATTTCTGCAGGTATTTCTGCCTCCGGCGCTGTAGAGTCTGGATCTGCGGTTGCACCTGCTGCCCTCATGTTCCTGCTCAACTGCTGTTGCTGCTATTATTGTTATATTGTACTACTGTATGTTCTACTTCCTCCTGCTCTCTCTCCTAGATTCTGGTTCGGCTCGAGGTTTCTACCTGTTAAAAGGGAGTTTTTTCTTGCCATTGTCGCCTAGTGCTTGCTCATGGTGGGATCGTTGGGTCTTTGTATGTGTGGGAGTTGGTCTCAACCTGCTCCATGCAAAAGAGTGCCCTGAGATAACTTTGTTATGATATGGTGCTATATGAATAAAAGTGAATTGAATTGAACTTCATCCCAAGTAAAATGTGTAAAATGCAATTTACTTGTTATTTACAAAACACATAACATACATGTACAGTCAAATTGCAAATTGTAACAAAGTTTATTAAAGACAGATACTAATTCCTAAAGCATTCAACAATGACA
>JAVQJD010006934.1:0-15752 GCA_036023655.1 Nannoperca australis
AAATCATCTCCTCTCCTCTACTCTCCTATCCTATCCTCTCCTCTCCTATCCTCTCCTCTCCTCTCCTCTCCTAGCCTCTCCTCTCCTCTCCTTTCCTCTCCTCTCCTCTCCTCTCCTGCAGGTTGTTGCACGGTTGCCACGATGATGCATCAAGGTTTATTTACCTGCTAGCCAAACCTAGCTGTAACTACCTGGAGCAGGAGGACTTAATTCCTCTACTGCAGGTAAATGTCTTATCAACACTGATCAATCAGATGAGCAATATTTCACAGCATATTACACAGTCTGTGTGCTGTCTATATTTGCCACAAATGTGCCTAAATTATAGTTTGGTTTGTTTGTTTCTGTTTGTGTTTGTGTTTGCCTGATTAGGACATAGTGGATACACACCCTGGGCTCACATTTCTAAAGGATGCACCTGAATTTCATTCCCGCTACATAACAACGGTAAATGGCATGAAAAATGAAATCAGCTGTTCCTTTTTATGTTTTTTCTTCTTTTTATGTGTATTTGTGTGTAAGGATAAGATCCCTACCATTCAATCTCAAGCTTTTACTTGTCTGCTGAGTAGGCTGTAATGGAGCCATAGCTTCTTATAATATTATCCAAGTATAAAATAATAGTATTTTTAGTATAATACAGTATTAGAATACAGTATAAGAATGCAATGCACTTGATGCATTTGAAAAAAAGTACATATTCAACCAAATTCTACAATTACAAAATGATTCAATTTTAGATTGAAAAAGTACAACAAAAAATAAGTATGATTTCATTGCATCACTAATAATAATCCACTAATGACAAATTATAATAATATAACACTGAAAATGGTCATAATACATAAGAGTTTGAATGGACTTTTACTTGTAATGGCATATTTTCACATTATGGTGTCGTTACTTTTACTTGAGTAAAAGATCTAAATACTTCTTCCACGTCACTGTGCAAAGCATTAAATAGTCAAAACAATCACAATCAGATTAGTATTAAATACCTGTGACCTCTCAGACTGTACTCCTCCTACATTGTCAGTAAAGTTTGACGATTCTGTGCACATTTAGTAACTTTAGCAGCAGACTGTGTTTGTGTGTGGATGTGGATGTGGATCGGGACAGCTGCAACACGTGCTTCAAGTCGGGGCTTTGCTGCGTAGAAGTGCAGAGATGCAGAGAAGCCCATGCTCCGGTGCGTCAGCGTGCAGTGACGTCACGGAAACACTGATGCCCCCACAGCTCGCTGCAGCAGAGGCCCCGACCCTCCACATGCCCATATTAAGACACTTCCTTCAGTTTAGACCAGCTGACCCGCTACTGTATGAGACATTAGTAACCCTGGGAGGTCCATGTACCAGGAAATGAGTGCTAATCCGCTCTTTACTAAGCCTAAGTGTTGTGTTTCAGGGACAGGGAGCCCAGACCCACTTGTTTCCATTGTATGTTAAAGACCTGTCTCGCTCATATTATGAATGAGGACAAAAATATCATGCATTGTTGCTAGGTCTCTCTCATGGCAAGATGAAGAAGATGACAGGGCCTGCATAGTTCCCATGCAAGTTTCATGCTATTTTAATAGACTGAAAGCAGAGTCCATCCAGCAGTGTAAGACCTTCTGGATTCTTTTTTAGACTCAAATTAGCCAAAATTAATATTTATTAAAATGTTTTATACCCTCTGCAACCTGTATGCTTAATTCTGGAACGGTTACAACCGCACACACATTATACCCATTCAGGACCCAAATTCAAATTCATTTTTATATATGTATTCATAATGTAACTTTTTTTAAAGTAAGTAAGTTTTATCTTATGTTTTGTTTTTTCACTACTGTGCAACTGCTGACTTTTGTGGCGCTACTTTATCAAAAGAATTTCATAATCCAATTTAATTTGGCTCTTCATCTCTCACTATTGTAAAATGAATCCACTCATGCTGATCAGTACCCTTTGGATACTCTGTTGTTCCAGGTGATCCAACGGATATTCTACGTGGTGAACCGTTCGTGGACGGGTCGTATCACCATGATGGAGCTGCGCCGGAGCAACTTCCTACAGACCTTGGCCCTGCTGGAGGAGGAGGACGACATCAACCAAATCACGGACTACTTCTCTTACGAACACTTTTATGTCATCTACTGCAAGTTCTGGGAGCTGGACACCGACCACGACCTCTACATTGACCCCAAAGACCTGGCAAGATACAATGACCATGGTAAGAACGGCTCAAAGAGCCGATTTTCCCCAACTGAAATACAGCTGTACCAGACACGTGGGGGTTATTCTACAAAAATGTCAAGTGTATCAGGATATAATCCAGGCCTTAATGCAAAACAAATATTATTTAAAAATCAAAAACATAACATTTATGGTCAATGACAGGAATGCTTTAAGGATACAAGTTGTCCAGGACATACTGTAAAGCCCCTTGAGGTAAATTTGTGACATTGGGCTATTTATTATATAAAACTGAAGTTGGAACTGTGTGGAGCTCATTGGTTTAATATGGATTGGATGCCAGTAAAGATTTGAAAGCAGACTGTCTTTGGATTTGGCACATTCATTTGCTTATTGTCCATTTGTTGTACTTGCTAATGCAAAAAATAACAGCTGCTTGTTCTAGGCTTAACACGTTCATGCTGTCTGATGTAAAATGCAATACACCGTTAACTGCATTATATGACCACTTAGCCAAAATGTAATTCACTGACTCAGTACTTATCCAAGTGATAGCACTGTATACACAATGGCTTACAACAGTATCCATTAGTTTCTGTGTCTTTTGAAGAAAATCACATATGCTTATTTTTCTCGTTCTCTCCTCTGACAGCATCCTCAAATAGAATCATTGAAAGATTGTTTTCGGGGGCTGTTACTCGGTAAGTGGAAACACACACATACATAAACTCAGAGGAGCCGATTACTTCAAAATAATGTGTCAGTGTTTGATGTGAACGGCTCCGTCTCTCTTGTTTCCAGGGGTAACGCCGTGCAGAGAGAAGGCAGGATGAGCTACGCTGAGTTCGTCTGGTTTCTCATATCTGAAGAGGACAAGAAAAATCCCACCAGGTGATATAAATACACTCTGCTCTGTGTGATTGAGCAGCCGTTTGAGCGTTTTTTTCCTTCTGAATGTGTCTAATAAATATGTCAGATTTCACACATTTTATTTGCAAATGCACTTCTTCCGCAGTGTTTGCGTTTATATGTTGTGTGTAACTTTGTGTGCATTTGTCATCTCTCTCTCTCTCCAGTATAGAGTACTGGTTCCGCTGCATGGACACGGATGGCGATGGTGTCCTGTCCATGTTTGAGCTGGAGTATTTCTATGAGGAACAGTGTGAGAGGATGGAAAGGATGGGCATCGAACCTCTGCCCTTCCAGGATTTGCTCTGCCAGATGCTGGACCTGGTCAAACCTGAGAGCCAAGGTCGGTGTCAGTACCGGCTCACGCTTCTTTTATTTCTCTTTATTGGAAAGCAACACCCTACCACCTTTATGTACCTTGTTATCTGAACACGCGCACGTGTTTGTGTGTACGTTGTTTTCTCCAGGTAAGATAACCCTTGGTGATTTGAAGCGCTGCCGGATGGCTCACATATTCTTTGACACCTTCTTCAACCTGGAGAAATACCTGGACCACGAACAGAGAGACCCATTTGCTGTGCAAAAGGTGTGAATTTGCATCTCTCACATGAAATATTCAGGGCGTATTAAAGGGGGTGTTGATTCCTTGTTGCAAAAGAGAAAATGAAAAAAAGTATATAAAGTAAAGTATATAAAAATTCAACAAATGTAGCAGCACAAAGTTAAAAAAGGACACCTGGTTGAACATTTGTTTCACAATTGAATATTTACATTTTAATGTGTCTGGGCATTCTTTTTTTTAATCAAAGAAATTACATGAAAGCAAATCCTTCATTACCGTTATAACTACTGTGTTTTGATACATTCCACACTTAAAGGTGCTACGCATTTGTATAGTTTTAAGCTACTTCCCTTTTTGTGCCTTTTATTTTTTGTAAAACAATTCTCTTACTTTACTTTTCTTTTAGTTGTTGTTTATACCTGTAAAGTATTGATTTTTGTGCGTGTGTTGTTTCAGGATGTTGATAGTGAAGGTCCGGAGCCATCTGATTGGGATAAATATGCCTCAGAGGAGTATGAGATACTGGTGGCGGAGGAGAATGCAAATGAACAGCTACACGAGGGGTACGACACATGCGCGCACACACACACACACACACACACACACACACACTCACACATTTAAATACATGCCTATCAGTCTATTTAATAGATTTATCTGCAGCTTTCCATGCATTTAAAGAAGACACCCCTTTTAGTATCTGTAGATTAGCGTGATTGTCAAGACAATAAAAGTATGCATTAGATCTATGCAGCAACAATTAACCAGTCCTTCTATGTGTGTTGTGCTCCCAGGTCGTTTGATGAGGACTATGAATCCGAGGAGCTTCAAGTCCCCGGAGAGATTGGGAATAAAATGGAAAACCTGGTCATATCAGACCTGTCAGCATGAAACTTTTTTCCCGGAATTCCTGGGCCTTTCTGTCTGGAAAACAAACAGGAACAAGGTGATAAACAGTCCCTTTGGATGGATGCATCAGAAAATACATGGATATAAAAACAGAGAGACAAAACAATTTTGGCATCTATTTTTTCGAAGACTCTCTAGGCTCCTCAGAACGGACACATCGGTTTTGTGTGTGTGTGACCGTGAACCAGTACTGTTCTGTATCTGTTGCAATAACGCATCTGTATTCATACAGAAAACCATTTCACTGCCTCCAGCTCTTCGCTCCATCTGAGAGAACAAAGCCAACGACGGGGGGTGGGAGGGGGGGGGGAGAGAAGTGTACGATAAGCTCTAAAAGGAATCAAATAAAAAATCCTTCACTGTAAAATAATGCAATTACAATTGTGAATTCCCTACTGACAATCCTGCCAGAAGACAATCGCCTGAATTTTTAATATTTACTGTGCTAAAGGTAAATAGACAGGTAGACTGCCAGTTACATAGGCACTGCCGCCGTCACCAGTTGTGATACATACAGACAGACGCTGCCATCGGAAACCTGCTGCCTGTGCAGCTTGTCACTGTGTTCCTTGTAAAGGAAGTTAATAAACCTCCCGTCCCTTCAGGGAGGCATCATGTAACAGTTTGGGTGATTGTAACAGCACCTCTCTGTGGCCAGTCTGTGCTGTGCATGCCATGTCTGTCATGCACGGTGCATAATGGCTGGCCAACCTTTCCAAGAGGGAGTAGAGTTCCCCGCACAGCCTGAGCTCTATTATTAGTGCAGTATTATCAGCGCTAAACCTCTGGACTCCCTTTGCAATCATTTCTAAAATAAGTCTCTGACTTCACAGACTGAAATGTACCAGGGACTCACTTCGCTTCATTTTTTCAATTCTCAATCAGGTCACAGTGAGACGTATGCACATAAAATGATGCATGTAGACAAACATATCAAACTCTCTGGTAGAGTTGCCCACACATTTCCACCTGTAACATTTGTAATAACGCAATACATACGCATAAGAACTGTGAGTTGTTCCTGTCATCCTACTGTTTGTTTTCTCACATCCCTGTTGATTGTGTACAGTCCCTGGTAATTAACTTGATCTGTTTTTGTCATTTATGCCAAAAAATTTCATTTTTTTCTGCATAGAAATCTCATTATCATATACCATTTGTTTATGAACATTTCTGATGTCCATCCTCCCTGTAACACATACCAAACACACCACTAAGGATGCCTCTTAAGGGGTCAGATCACCCAAATTATGAAATAAAGATATATAATAAAGATTATATATTCTCACACCTCTAGTGGTATCTAGCCTGCAGATAGTTTTGGTTTTTATTTGTAGAAGTTTTATTAAATCCACCTCTGAGATTTTTGTCTCAACCACAGTCCAATGGAAATTGGACTTAATTTTTGGATCAAATTTTTTCCCCATGTTTTTTTCTCTCCATTTTTTAAGTACCAACATACTTCCTTTCACCTTTATCGTATTGAAATGGAGGCAGAAACCAAATCTCAGAGACAGATATCTTAAATCCTCAGTAAATAAAATCCAATCTATTTGCATAGATAGTTAAACTGACTAAGATTGTGTCTTTTGATTTGGGTGCACTGACCCTTTAACTCCATTATTTACTGTGCTGCGCTCACAGGGGCAGGTGCAAGTTTGTACTCTGCTCTTACTGTAATAGCTAGGAGCGTGTGTTTGCTTATTAATCACTGATAGAGGGGTGTGTTTTAGGAGTGTGTGATATGTAGCTCTCAGTTTCAGGCTGTTTATATGTCGTAGTTGTTGCCATGGGGACGTTTTCCCGGAGTCTGTGTGTACGTCTGTGTGTGTGTGTGTGTCTGTGAGTGAGTGCGCTTGTATAACTCTTTAATTAGGAATGGGACAGCTCTTGTCCTCTATGGCTTCGAATTCACTAACATATACCTCCTTTACTGGCACTTACTGTACACAGACACACTTATACACACACCTCACAATAGTTGCTGTTGAAAGAGAGAAAGAGAGCTGGTGGATGCTGTAAGGCCATAAGCACCTTGAGTTTCCCCCTGCTGCTCTAGCCATTGTAAATGTGCCTAAATGTGTATTGAACTATATTATTAAAATAACAGTAATAATAAGCCATTATAGATATAACGGCTTGGATTTTTTGATGTATTTTTGATGGTTTGTATTGCTGTGCCACTGTGTGGCTCGGGATGGGGGGTAAATTATGCTAGGTGTGTGTATGTTTATGTGTTAGATACACGGTGAATTTCATCAGCAGATGAGGGGGAATCCTCCCGAGGAATTATCTGACAATCACAAAAGTATGGGATACATCTTACGTGGAGACCTCTGAGACTGATGTTTCACTGCTGTGGTCACACACACATACACAGACACACACACACACACACACACACACACACACACACACACACACAGTCACACACTCTCAAGGAGACCCGCTCATTCAGACAGTATTTAAGAAGAGCTGTTGAAGGCAAATGGACGTCTTTGGTTGATAACTCTCTGGCTCTATCTAAAGTGTCCTGGTGCTCACACATGCAGCATCAGGCCAGGATAGAAGCCATGCAGGACTTTTACTTTGACATAACATCTCTACTTTGAGAGGTAGAGAGAAAACGTTTGACATACTTCCTCTGTGCAGAGGAACCTTGAGTAGGCTGAGGTGTGTTCAAATCCTAATGGTTATTGTATTGGCATGGTTTTCTTTCCGTCCATCTTTCTTTCTTTTCTTTTTTCTTTCTTTCCTTGCCCTGCACCCTGTTACTTGTTGCTTTTGTCTGAAGTTGAAATAAAGATGTTTCAAGAATATAAATTCTCTCTGGAAATTATTTAGTTACACACATACACCCTCCTCCTATCCCCTCAGACACACAAATGTTTCTCTCACGCACATTCGGCATCATTCCCTCCTTGTGTACACACACTGTGTACTGTAAGTGTGTTTGTTTGCATTGGTGCCCAGTAGGGTGTACTTCAGAGTCTTTTACACTACCGAGTGTAAAGATTCTGTTTCTCTTAACGTGAAACGTTAAAGATTCTGTTTCTCTTAACGAGTTCTCATTTGAAATTGACACTGGGACACTTCAAGTTTGTTGAGTTTGTTTTCTCCTCAAGTGCAGGAAATGATTTGTTGCCAGTTCACTTCATTAAGTGTTCTCAGAACCACATGGCTTGGACTGTGACTGGCATAAATGACGTAAACGGCTCTGCACTGAATCACTACAGCTGGCGTCACCGTTGTCATGACAAACATGGGCCAACAGGAAGTCTCTAGTGACATTGTTGATTGTTCTTTGGGCAGAAAACATGTAGGTGATTCCCAAGCTAACCTAAGCCACATTGACTGAGAATCACTCATTGGACTTTATCTAGTGTCATAGATATCATAGTTCTTGTCATGTTGTGCAATTAAATTGTGTCACTTTTCAAGTGGATCCACTCTGGTACCACCAAGTGGGATGCATACTTACACTCGTTATAATGTCAGTTATCTAATTATTAGTATTAGTACCTTCCTCTCATCTCTAATGGCCTTCACTGTCTCCACCCAGCTTTCAGTGACATCTCTGCTGGTGTTTGCCCTTGCCATGACAGCAGTGTGGCTTGGGTCTCAGTGCTATTACTCCTACCTTGGAGAGGTTGCCACTGGATATCACTCACACTTTCTCTCTTTGTCATCTTTGGCCTCACCATGGGTACAGGACAGGACAGGTCAATGACAGATCCCATGAACTTCAAATGAGAAGCTGAAACCTCTAAACATATTCCAAAATGTATGTGACATAATCAATATCTACTCCAATAAAATAGAGCAACATTATGGCCCTTTACTTATCGATCACTTGTAGTCACTTTATCAAGGACATTAAGGACATTAATCAGGGAAAAGCCAGTTACAGAAGAAGAGTTTACAGCTATGCTTGCCATATAGTTCGTGGCAAACCGAGGATGATTGTAGGTTGAAGTTTCTGCTGGGGGTTATTGTTCTCAATACTAGGAATGTCCTGGGAATGGAGTAATATTTGGCATGCCACCATGTTGTGATTTGCACATGAGCAATTTTCCTCCCATCGAAGGTCAGAGTTGACTGGTCATTGTTTGAAATGGCACTCTTTTGTTTTCCACAGATGTCAGGGACAAAGCAATTACCCAACCAGATTACAGTCCTACCTCCTTGAGTCACCAGCATTCCACTGCCATGATTTCTAACACCCACCAGCTTATGGTGGTGTGACCATGACTTGATTGGCAAAGATGGAACAAACACAGATCTCCCCTGAACACAGAGCTTTAGATAAAGCTGGCTGTAACCCCCCCCCGAAAAGAGCGGAGAAGCAACTGGAAGCAATTCATCTTATTACGATGAGTCCGGGCACTGAAGGGTCTTGAATCAGATGCAGTGGCGTGCTCGGTCCAATACCAGTGATACCAAACAGGAGCTTTTGATGAAGCTGCCCGGAGAAGCCCTGAAAAGAGCGAGGAAGCAGCTGGAAGCAATTATTCTTATCAAAGAGAGACAGAGAGATGTGCTTGGGCACAGAAGGATTTTGAATCGGATATCTTGCTTGTTCCAGACATACTAGAGAAACCAGATACTGTATATACCAAATCAAATATTAAACTTCAATACCAAACATTGAAAGCCACCATGTGTAGATGACTTAGGGTTAGCAGCGTGGGTCTAGGGATGGCGATGATGGTTGGTCGGCCGATCAGTCCACCACTTTGGTCCAGACTAAAATATCTAAATATTGGACTGAAATTGAGTTCAAATATTCATGGTGCCCAGAGGATGAATCCAAATGACTTTATTGATCCTCTGACCTTTTCTCTATCGCCACTAGCACGTTGACATTTATGGTTCAGAGTTAAATTCAGAGTTAAATGTCTCCACAATGAATTACAATTACAAGGAATTGATTAAGTAAAGACATTTGTGTCCCCCTCAGGATGAATTGTGATAACTTCCATACGCCCCCCCCCCCCACACCTTTCCTATAGCACCACCATCAGGTAAACATTTGAATGTAGTGAATACTTATAACCTCAGCAGTTCTTTGTGTTTTGCGGTAATTTGGCAATGTTAGCACGCTAACGTGCCAAGCTAAAGTGTTGAACATGGTAACGTGGTGTTAGCACTGTCACTGTGAGCACGTCAGCATTTTGAAGTTAGCATTCAGCTGAAAGCATCACTGTGTGTATGCAGCCTTGCAGAGCTGCCAGCATGGCTGTAGATTATTACGTCTTTAGTGAAAATTGTTGCCCATCTCCGTATTTTGGGGTCATCTATGTGGTCAGCCACAGTGTCTGTATTTGATACTACCACCAGATGGCACCAAATACAGAAAATATCATATCATAATATTATACAAATATTACAATTAACCACTGCTTTTTCTCTCTATTTAATATACAGTATCGACCTTTTCATTTAAATGAATGTGTAATTGGCAACTCTCTCTCTCTCTCACTGACGCAAGATAATGATTCATTATGCGTATTCCCAGTTCATTAAAGCTTTAAAAATTGGTTTATACTGCCTCAAAAATCTTCTGCTGCACAAGAACATTGCACATGTTTACTGCCAAAGATGCCACATGGCACCAAGTAGCAAAAGTAAGACTGAAAAGGCAAAAGGCCAAGAAAAGAATTCCATTAAAAGAAAATATATTTTTATTTAGATTCTAATGGTACAGTTTGTCTTTGAAAGGAACAGGATGTGATGTAATGTAACATAATGTAAAGAGGAGAATAATATAATAGATTTATTTGTAAGTAGGAGGCGATGGGACTTCAGTAACAGCTGATCACATCCTATTTTTTTTTCCAGACACATGTACACACACATATAAGCCCCTATCTACTGTACATCAATGAGACTCACAATTCAGGACACACACACACACACACACACACACACACACCACAGAAATAGGTGAAGTGAGTGTTTGATGGACCGACCAGCTGCATTGCAAAACTTGAAGAAAAAAGAGAGTGAGGGGTAGAGAGAGGTTGACAAAGAGACAAAGACAGAGAGAGAGAGAGAGAGAGAGAGAGAGAGAGAAAGACAAAGACATGCCTGCTCTTGTTGGTTTGCAGAGAGCTTTGGGTTGACTCCTTTGAACTCATGATGAGCCAAATTCCATCTTCATATCTATGGAAGGAAGTGTCTCACACACACACACACGCACACACACAAACAAACAAATGCATACACGCACCATCATGTTCCATCCTGGTCTTCTCTGCTGCCAGACGCCCATTATCATCTGTCACCTGGCATCTCAGATTAGCGAACATATGCACACGTTCAATTATATAGACACAACATACATACATAAACACACACACACACACACGCGCATGTAAGATCGGAGCGAGGGTATAATCAACATCTAGGAAACCACACCGAAGAGCTGGCAGCAATCCAACAATCTCTTTTCCCGCTTTCTCTGCTTTGCTTTCTCTGTGCTGCAAGAATATACAGTACATACTATCATATGGCTGGACACATTCCACTTACTTCAAAGAGCTCTGGTGAACTGAGTGTGCATGATTACAGGGAGGGCTTGCTTTAAAGTGCCTCAGAGAGAAAAAATCTGAGAGGGGGAGACAGGGAAAAAGAAGGGGAGAGAGAGAAAGCAGCTGGGTTGGTGGTAAACATCTGGCGGTTGTGGAGGCCTGGCCCTGACATACAGGGGAAATAGCTGTATTGCTGGTCCAAAATCTGCTCCCTGCAGTTTTTCCTCATCCACTCTCCTCCACAGATCTAAACTAATGTGCCTGGCTGTATGTAAAGGTCCAACACATCACTCGAGGTTGCCCCACTTTGGCTTTGTTGACAGATTTCTTTGAATCAACATGTTTAGTTTTTTTATTCACACAAATGGTACACAACTCCCAAATGCACAATGTTTTCACTGTACAAAATCGTGGGAACATCTTCCTGATATTGAGTTACAGCCCGTGTTGCACAACAATTCACTTCTGACTTGTTTAAACGTTTCTAAGCCCTTCCCTAACTCATCTGCTTCTCTTTATCTACTTCTCTTTTGTAATACAGACTTTAACATCTTTTGCATCAAAAATATATATTATTATTTCAACTTTGAAACCAACGGGTACAAGAAGTCCTTAAAGTGTTCAGAAAATAAGAACACGTGAACATCCATATTTTCATGACAACAGGGCAAACTCCATGTGCCGATGAAGATCATGTGATATGATTGAAGGCTCCACTAAAGAGGCATGCCAACTCCAAGTTCAGATGAATTGCTTATAGCAGCAATAAACAATAAACTAGGTAGTTAAAGTCATTGCTGCTTCTTCTGATCTGTGAAGGAGTGTGACCAGAATCTTAGAATAAAATACATCAACAATAAAAGATATTTCTAAATATTTTCTGTCAGAGACAAACATCCATCCTTTAGTTTATAATACAGGCATTCCGGTCCTTAAATGAACAAGAACATCATTTTCCCCCCCAGTAGTGCATAAATAACTTTTGTAATGTGCATTTTATTTTGATTGATTGTTTCTTTTTTTTTTTTTTGTCCAGTGACACTGCAAAACCTCACATTACATTCATCACACAGTGATGGAGATCGGTCCATTTAAGCAAATCCTGAATCAACATGATGATATATCAAGTTTGACAGTAAAGATAAAGTAAAAAACAAAATTCCATGAACAAAGACAGAGATTACAAAAGAATATAATATAAAACGATTAATAATGAATGAGCCCATATTACAAATAAAATCTGGAAGTAACCCAGTTTGTTTAAGTGGCATTATACAGTCTTTCTGCAGTTAGGGGGCTCCATTGTCTGTCTGTTCTAGCTGTACATAACCTGAGTTGGTGCGTTGGTGCGTGAGCAGCTGGCACCTTGAGGATGATAAGTGTTTATTGAATTGAACTGAATTGAATGTGATTCTTTACAGGCACACTGTCCTGGTCCAGGGCCATTTTCTTCTGGCTTAGAATTAAACCAGTGGCTGTTTTCTTAGTGCAGTTGCTGGAATGTGTGTGTGTGTGTGTGAGTTTGTGTGTGTGTGTGAGTTCGTACGAGCGCAGAGAAATCTAGAACTCAGGGGCAATGAGTGTATTTGGCTGAGTCTGCTTGCTTGAAAATACAGAAAGAAAGAGGTCGATTGCTGTTGGAGACAAACACGGAAACCCTGTTGTTAATCTAACAGCGTGTTTTTGTGTTGTCTTTATGTAACTTGTAGTTGTGTTATTGTAAAATAGAACAACTGTCTGAAAAGAGCAACGGACCAAGGTTTTGGCACGTCTGTGAAATTCTTCACATATCTTTTTATTTGATACCCAAATTTCAGTGGGTCTCATGAGAGGCTTATTTTGCAGTGAATGATTCACTTTTACACTGTTCAACTCTCTGTAGTCTTCAGTTAATATCCAAAAGGCATATAGTTTGTTATTAGGGAGGCAATATACCGGAGGAGTCAAATATTTCCAAACTGTATAGCGCTTTTAGATTTAAAATGTACTAAAAATAGTTCAGGAAAAGTTGTTCCTTTCATCAAATGGTGGATATGTGGGTTTGTAACGAAACTATTTTAATTATGTGTTTGGCACCAACACACTTGGCAGGTTTACTGCTCTGATCCTGACATGGACTTGTTGGCATTAATGTTTTAATTTCAAGCACCAACACGCCCCAAATAATCTCCTCGACAGACAAATCTCTTTGTATACACGTAACTGTGTTGTAATACATCCAGGTAAAGGTAGCTGATTGGATATGCTGTACAGTTACAGGTCTACATAAAATCTTTTGTAGCTTCTCCTTTTGGCACCACATTCAGCACAGATTCGACTGATTTTGATCTCAGTTTATATTTTTTTTGCTATAAATCAGGTCATAGTGTTTCTATCTTAAGCACCAGTGTCGGACCTGTAACCCTTGAACCTGTCAGCCGAGGGAGGCCTGGTTTCAGTGCAGCCACCAGAGGGACTTTGGCCTGTTGTCTAAGTTGTTTTGGAGACACTGGGACAGAGCTTTGATCCACCTGAAACTCAAATAGTCAGACTATTTTGCATAGGTAATGTATGTATAGGGAACTATTGTGTATTGTAGTAATGTTCTTTTTCTGCAATATTACATTACATTACATTTATGCATTTAGTAGACGCTTTTATCCAAAGCGACTTCCAAACTCTGGGGTCTCCAGGTGTGAACCCACAACCCTGGGATTAAGAGACTCATGCTCTACCGACTGAGCTAAATAAATGTCAAAAGCATATTGACATTTATTGTTAATTTTAATTAAATGTTTTTATGTAAGTCATCAGTGCAAGCAAGGTAATACCGATAATTTGACAGAGATCATTTACTGCCTATTCTGTGTAAACCAGCCTGAACTGGACTAAACTTGCTTTTATTTGCAGAAGAGTGCACCCACCCGTTTGGACTGGCATAACCCTTTGGGACATGTATTCTTTAGGGCGCATACTGATAATACATGAAGATATGTTCTTTTAAGTAAAACCTACTTTTATTCTCAAAATGATGCACAAAGGTAGTGTATGTTTTTTTGAATCAGTATACGTTTTCTACCTCTATCGAATTAGGGTCCATCACCAAGACAATAAAATGATAAAGAAATATCTTAATATTAGGCTAATCAATCATAAACTGGATCATAAATAGTTTAGAAATGAACGAAAATCACATTATCAGTTGCTGTTGTTGTTGATTCTAAAATACATACTATGCTACAACAACAAATTGCTCATTGCTTCTGTCACAAAGGCGAGGGAGCAGCTCTGCGCACTGTTTTGGCTTTTTTTCCCCAATGCGCAGCGTGCATTACGGTAAAAAGGAGGCGGGCTCTGACCTACATGTGCGTCGCGTTTTGATTGACATGGCGGAGTCTCGCAGTACGCGTCGCGCCGCGCCAGCAGACAGTCGAGACCCGACCCTGGGAATAAAAAAACGCGCAGCCCCGTCTGTTTGAAGACTATTTTATTGCAGCGAGGTGAGTTCTTTTACACTTCTTTTCACGGTGCGAACCGCCCCGCAAAGAACGGGAACGGAGGCCGAAGGAGTTGATGTTGAAAAGTTTTAGAACTGCGTGTGCCACTCTCTCTCTCGCGCTCTGTGCGTGTGTGTGTGTGTGTGTGTGTGTGTATGTGTGTGTGAGTTTGGAGAGCTGAGCGCTGACGCCGGCAGTCTGGGCCACTTGGCCAGGGCAAAGGAAAAAGGAGAACGGCTTCACTGCTGCGCGCGGGGGTGGGTGGGTGGGTGAAACGAAACTTTTGGGCACATTTTCCCGTTACTTACAAACAACAAGGAAAAAGACACACACACAAAAAACAGCAGGGACAGTCGCGTCAGTTCTTCGCACTAGGCGAAAGTGAACGGGTTCGGGTCTGTGCGTTTGGTGTCTGCTCTCTGTGGTCCCGGTTCCTCAGCTTTCGCGAAAGAATGTGTTTTTTGTCTCCGAGGACTTCGGATGGAGTGAGTGCGCAACAGGAGGAAAAAAAAAACCCTTTGGCTCATTTCTGCACCAAATCGCGGCTGTTGCGCTGCGACGCGCGTTGTGCGAACAGTCGGCCGTGTTGTAGCCGCTCAAAATCAGGAAATGAGCACTTATATAGCTGGAAAATAACTTGGAATGGAAGATGCTGAGGCAGTCAGATTTGACAGAGGGGGTTGCGAAATCAGGGATTTGACACTGGGGGCTTCTTCTGCGCTGGATTACTGTTGAGAAATGTTAAAGGGGCTGTAGCGACTTTCCATGGAGTTTGTGTGCGGTTGCAGAATGCAGGAAAAAGGCTTTGGAGAGGAAAAAAAAAAAGCTCAACTCCAGCATTTCCTTGCATTCCTTCCAGCCAGTCCCCCCCCCCCCCTCTCTGAAACGACTACGTGTCTGTCTGTTTGTGCAGGGAAGACAAATCTCCCTCTCAGCTTCTCTTGATGCAGACGTGGAAATCAAACATTGGTCTCCTGCCTTGAAACGGTCGATTATCTGCCTTCCACGTACCCACGCGAAAAGACGAGAAACTGCATCAAAAAGCCCCTTTAGTTCACCAGTGAGGAGGAGACTGGAGATGTGGCAGCGAAGCAATAGGTCGGGGGGGGGGGGGGCAAAAATGCAAAACAAAAAATTGTAACAAAAATTTATTTGTTTTGCGTCATATAAAAAAAAATAAAAATAATAA
>JAVQJD010006935.1:0-13123 GCA_036023655.1 Nannoperca australis
ATATATATATATATATATATAGGCAAGAGGCATTACATAGTTGCTGTTATTGATTACTAATTTAAAAAGCACACAGCCTCCTTGGTGAACTCTTTATTAGGTCCTAGGTCTTTCCTTCCTTTTTCACGGAAATCCACTATTCATGAACTCCCACTGGCACATTGACAATGCATCAGAAAACAGTGTAACAGCAGGTCCCAGACTCCGATTTTCACCACTTTCTAGTTAGCTGATCAATGAACAGTCAGTGATCTGTCCACCAAATTTCAGCCACATCTTTTTTATATTTTGCAAACAGACAGAGATAAACATATAACCTTTTAACTTTGTTTGTAGAGCAAACTACCCCAAATAGACACAAGCCAGGCAGGTCGCTGCACTGATTAAAAAAAATTATATGTAGTATAATTATTCCAGAGCAATGTATCCAGTATGACAAGTAATTCTGAGTAATTTTGAGAGAACCTCCAGCTATGACAGTAATATGATATAATACTATGACAAAGTAAACACATGCTCAAAGCCTCTCACACAGAGTACCCGCAGAGGACGCAGATGTTGGCCCGTGCATTTGTAGCTCAAATAAAATAAATGGCAAGCTGACTTGGCAGCTACCAGGCTGCACTGGTATACTGTAGGGTATATGGCACTTTAAAGAACAATGGTCAATTTTCTGTCAAAATAAATGCTGCTATAAATGTCTGGCTCTAAATAGAATGGCAGCTCTTTCCCTGTACTCACCATGAGACACGGCTTTGATCTCTACAGTTTTGGGGATCTTCTCATCACGGCCCCACCCTGCGCTCTTCCTGCTCACCTGGGACTTGAACAGGGTGTTCATCAGAGTGGACTTTCCAAGACCGCTGTGACCTGAGACGAGAGGGAGGGGGGGAAGAATTTATGAACAAGGCTGAAGAGGAGGTAAAATGATCGAATAAAGAGAGACACAAAGTACAGGTGTGAAGGAAGAATTTAGATTTGTTTTGCTTTTCACCAAAAAGAAAAATACAGTCAGAAAATTGTCTATACTGTAACTCTGCTTTACACTGATATTCATTTCACTTAATTCACAGGCTTCTGTAACTTACCGACGACCATTATATTAAAGTCAAAGCCCGTCTTCATGGTCTTCTTCCTCATCTGCTCAATGATAGTGTCAATACCAATGTACCCCAGCAAAGTGGATCCACCGCTGGAACTGTGGGAGCCGCCATGACCGTGACCATGACCTCCGTTGTGTGCTGCATTGTGAGCCGCACTATGACCCGCAACGTGGCCCACGCCGTGAGCCACGCTATGACCGCCAACGTGCCCTGGGCCGTGACTCCCGATGGGGACTGGAATGGCACTTGGAGGAGGAGCAGAAACGCCTCCTCCTCCTCCTCCAATGCCCAGGCCCTGGGGCGGGAATGGGTTGGAGGGGGAAGGAGCCCCCACATTTGGGGGCTTGGCAGGGACGGCCGGTTTGGGTCTCACTTCTGGAGGAATTACGTCAGACATGTCTGTAGAAGAAAAGGAGAAGAGGATAAAAATACAAATTTTCATGAGCAGAAAATACTGCCACATCATTAGGAAGTAGGCCAGTAGAGCAGGCTGTGGCCTCTCCTTCCTTATTGCTCCCTCATCACTCCCTCAAGAAATTGGTTGTTAGAATAGCCATGCAGCGGGTTTTGGTTTTAAGATATCTGTCTCAAGAGTAACGGCAACATTGTGAAAAGAGATTGGTTGAATAGAGATGTGACTGGCGCAAGTATTGATCTTATTAAACCAACTGAATATTGGCCAAATCTCAAACATCATCAATGTCATTATAACATTCAGTTACAATAATTTATTTTCAAATTGTTGCAGATATTTTGTTATCTGCGTATATGTTGGCTGATGACAAGAAACTGCAGTACAGAAATGCAGATCTTAAAGTTATTTAATAAACAGTCTCATCATTACAGAGTTTGTCCAACAGAGACTACTGACAAGTTTATGTTTCAATGCAAAATGTTCCGCTAAGAACATATCTTGGTCAGAGTTGTTATTGTAATTAAGTGTTTATGTATATATGTATATATAAGCCGATATATCATTATCAGAACACTCAAATATCAGTATCAAAACTCCAGTGTAGGTCAGGCTATGGTACTCAGATTTTAGGTATCAGATTTGGAAGAACAAAGTCAGATTGGTATTTCCCTAAATGTAATGTTGCTGCTGTGCGCACTACAGCTGTCAGCTGGTCTATCGCCAACTACTTTGATAATATATCAATCATTTTGATTCATTTTTTAAGAAGAAATGCCTAAATTCTCAGGTTTTAACTTCTCACATATGAGTGCTTTGCTGTTTTCTTGGTCTACCATGACAGCAAACATAATATATTTTGGTATGGGACTGTAGGCGGGACAAAGCGACATTTTAGGACGTTACAATGGGCTCTGGTAACTTGTCCTGGGCACTTTATTTTGCGATCTACTGTCAACAAACAGACCAAATGATTCATTAATAAAAATAATCGTTGGATAAATCGATAACAAAAATCATTGTTAGTTGCAGCCCCAGTGAGCAACCCAACTGAATCTCTGCCCTCTATTGTATCGGTGTGGCAGCAGAAATCTCAGCAATTGAACAAAGCCCAAACTATCCGTACAGGTCACCACAAGGAAGGTAGAGCTTGTGTTTTTGTGAACCGACCCTGTAAGGGAAGCAAACAGTGCAGGCAGATGGTAGCAGTAACAGGAATGAGGTTGAGTAAAGATGTTTATAACCTAGCCCCCCCCCCCCCCAGCGAGTACACACATGGAACAGCCTGCTGCCATGCTTTAAGTCACTGCAGCCACAGTATAGACACATCATACAGGTCACGGAGGCAGTGGCTGTCGCTTTGAATCAAAACTTGTCACGCGGCCCTGCTCCCCTCTCTGTCTGCCACATACAGTATCACCGGGTTGGCATAATTACTGCAGCATTAATTGTGAGCCAAATACTGCAGGCAAGTCGCACTTGAAGACTGAAACATACGATGGCTGATGATGCACTTGAAAGCTTTCCTTAGTTAATAAAAAAAAATAAAAAAAACGTATTTTTGTTCGAAAATTACGTCAACAGCCACATATTATGGCACCACGTTTAAGATGGCCATGTTTCATCAATTTGAATACAACACACGGGGTTAGCTACATCACGTCCCGTCGACCCCATTGTCTCTCTCCAGTCATGCTGGATAATAACGTTAACAGCTAGCGGCAGCGGCTGTTAGCTGCTAGCTACAATCCGCTAACGGTCGGCTCGCTAAGCATTGATGTAGCGTCACTTACCGATTCCCGTTTAATTGACCTGCAAATCTACTCCGGGAGAAGGCAGGCTTTTAGTCGACTAACTGATCTGTTAGTCGCCCTGAGATCAAGAACAAACGATGAATATCCAAACACGGTGATGATAAGATGAGGAGGGGTCATGTGATTGTTCTGGGTACCTCTTCTCTCCTTCCCTCTGGCCGTGAGCCCCCCTTTTCCGTTACCAAGGCGACAAGAGGAGAGGGAGTGGGGAGATGCAGCACGCATGCGCAGTATTTACCTCAAGGGACTTCTTTTTTGGTAGTCTTCTGTCAGTGATACAGACTATATTTAGGGAACATTTTGGATTTGCATTATAATTAGACAAAATAAATCCAGTTTGATGTCCAATCAAATGTGTAGAAGCTTTTTAAAAATGTAAAAAGTATGATGAAATGCAGTGGTGGAAGCTGTACAAGGTCTTTAACAAAAGCAGTGGGGGAGGATGTTTTCAGATGCTTTACTTAAGTAAAAGTAGCAGTACTTCAATGTAAATAACACCCCATTACAAGTATAAGTTCTGAATTCTTAATTTTAAGAAGCAGAAGTATTATTGCAGAATCTACATACACTTACATACAAGTAAAAGTACTCATTGTGGAGACAGAATGGCCATTGTCATTGTTATATTACTGTGCATTACATTGTATTGCTATTAATAATAGCATATGCAGCGCTAATTAGAATTACTTTATATAGAGAAATGCATCATATTAATATTTTATTTTGCATATAAAATCTTACCGTGTAAATACTTGTAACTAAAGACTAGTGACTATCACTGCCAGATAAATGTAGTGGAATAACAAGCACAATATCTTTAAAGTTAAAGTAATGTATCAATACCTCAATGTAAAAATACTCCATTACACATAAAAGTAATTAATTCCTCATTTTTAAGAATTAAAAATGAGCACAATTTATCTCATTCAGTGGCAGGATATATCATATTAATTCTTATTATACCGGATGCATTATCATGTAAGCAACATTTTAATATAGTAGCGGTTCATGGTGGAGCTCATTTAAACTGCTTTACATGTTGGTGGGTAGTTTATAACAAAGCATCATATTTTCATCATTCTACATCTGTTATCTTTATTAAGGAGATATAGATATCTTATTTATAATTAATGGTAGGTTTTTATAAATCTCTATCCTGTGATATTACTAGAGTTTACAGGGGTAGATAACTTAAACCTGAAGCAAATACAAAGTATTTTCAAGTTTTGTTGTGATACTTTTTTAGTAAAAATATTCTTTAAAGTGTTACAGTAGGAGAACCATAGCCACGTCATATAACTCACACGTTATCTCCAAGTTGCTCTCCTTCCGTCCTTCCTTTGCTTTCTTCTCCGCATGTTTTCGTTGTGTTTGTTTGTCTCTGTGGAGAGCTGTGCTGGCATGTCCGCCTGGACTAGTCACTTTGATAGAGTCTGCTAACCAACGCTGTCATGTCTCTCTTCAGCATGTCTGTTGCTCTACTGATAAGCAAGGTTGTCTTAAATCCCTCTGCTATCCTCTTTGACCACCCCCTCGTCTGAGTTCCTACTCCCTTAGATAGATCATTTTTTTACTCCTTAAATAGATTAAAAACAAGAGATGAAAGAGTCCCTGTCATGTTTGCATTGAGGAATTTGTTAAGTTGGAGTCTGATATCGCTGTACTCACCCACATACACTGAACCCGGGTAATACATGGTGACGTAATAGGGGTCCTCTGGTTCCTCCATGATAAATGCTCTGTCTGCTGGAGAGTAATTCGGTTGGTGTAGCGGCAGGAAAGTTGTTGCTGTTGCTGTTGTCTCATCTGGTCTCTGGTACACTCTGTGCTGTGGCTGCAATGGCAGGTCAAAGACCCCCTTTGAACTGATGCCAAAACTGTTTGTGTAGAATGGGCACTGTGCCACAGATGGTGGCCAGCTAACAGCGCATTTCTCTGAGGGATATTCTGGTAGCTTTGTGGGCACCCCATGATGGTCAGATGGGGCAAAATGATCTGTTTGATTCAGTCCTGTGTCACTGAGGTTCACCTCTTTGTGGCTTTTATTTTGCACATGAGACTGTTTGTGATCCAACGGATGTTTGTCAGTTATAATATCACGTTTTGAAAAGGTTGTTTTTGATGTGGCGCACTCAACAGAAGCCTCCTGCGTGTGAGGTGCCCCCAAACATGTCTTAAGTCGATTCGTTCTTTGTGCACACTGCGGAGCCTCCATTTTCCGATTGATGTTTGACTGGCAGCTGTAATCCTTTGAGTCACAGTCGGACCGACTTTCTGTACTCTTCACATCCATCTGGGTGGTTTGACTCTGAGCCTTCGACCAGAGTTTGTGTTTCTCAAGAGACTTCATGTTCTGAGATGCACTGCTTTGTTGAAAGGCTTTAAAGGAATATCCTGTAACTGTCTGTATATTGTTTTCTGCTTGAGGTCTCCTGAGATTAGAGCCTGACAGAAACGTTATATCCACTTTTGTTTCATTGTTGAAGCCAAATCGTCGTCTCCTGGTCTCAGTATTGGACGAGACAGTTGACTGGTCCAAGAGAGGCTCTGTGGAAAATGGCATTTTGGGAGTCACTAGCAAAGCTGCACTTCTCTCAGAATTCATTCGTTCATATGATTGGTCATTGGAGGCAAATGCTGCAGTTTGAGTGTAATTCCTACTCTGAGGGTAGTCTAAACATTTCCCGTAAAAGCTCAACTGAGCAGCCTCTCCATGAAACACAGACTGAGCGTCTCTCTGAACAACATTAGCAAACTTAAACTCTTCAGACTCTGAGAGAGGTGTTTGTGTACCTGTCGCTCTGCTTGGCAGACATTCCTGCTGCTGTTTTTTTGGCTTTGGTCTAGGAATTGCAGTAATGTCTATATTCCTAGGCGGAAGCTTTGGTTTATCTTTTGCAGAACTTTCTATTTTACTTAAACCACCTTTGCCTTGCGATAAGTAGGAATTCTGAGATGTGGCTGCATGTCTTTGGTATTCAGAGTAAGTCTGATGTCGAGACTCTCTGCACAACATGAGACAGGCTCTTCTCGACGCAGGATGAGTAAAGTCCAGTAAAGCTTCTTGGTCAAGAATGTCATGCTCTGCCTCATTTGAAGGCCTATGTTTGCTGGACTCCAGCTCAACTTTAGGGTTCGATATGGTAATCGACCTAGCACGTCTTTCTTTAGTATCAGGAGAAAGCTGCTTGCCTCCTCGGCTATCCAAACTCATGCCTCGGCACAGGGAGGTTGGAGATGGACTAAGTCTGGGTGTTGGGACAGTCAGAGTTGGAGATACACTTGGCTTCGGCTGAGGCTGTTGCAGTAATGAAGAAGGATCACTCAACTGTGAGGCGGGGAGATGAAGGGAATCACTTGGCTTTGGTTTCAGAGTGGGAGAGGAATTTGGCTTCGGAGCAGGAAAAATGCAGATGCTGGGCTTTGCAGAGGGAGTTGGAGTGCTATAAGTTTTGGGCCTGGTTCTTGGGAGGGTTGAAGCTCTTTCTCCATGGTCCATCGGTGAATGCTGACATGATTTACTCCAAGAGGGCCGACTGGATGTCTTGGTGGAACAAATTGGAGCAAAAGATCTGTAGCCAAATAGAGAAGGAAAAAATCTAAACTGCTAAATGAATTCAGTACAATAAATTTTAGAACACATAACATGAAACTGAGCTAGAATACAAGCTACAGCTTAATTTACCTGTCAGTGTTTGTCTGTTCTGTGTTTTCATAGACGAGTCCCTTCTCATCAAATGATGGGATTTTTATGGGTTTCTTTTTGATGACAGGAGAGGAGAGGACGAGAGGAGGTGACAAGCAGACTGATGGATGTTCCTTGGTTTGTCTGCAGGATGCAGATACTTGATGGATCAAAGGTGCCAGGCGGTCAAAAACACTCATTCTGTGTTACATAAGTAGTGAGGAAAGAGGTGAAAAAGAAAGACTGATTAAATTGATGGGAGTGGAGAAATGAAGGAAAAGATATGTACCAAACATTTATATCTATTAACATTCCCCACATGTCGCAATCTGAGAGCGGTGGAAGAAGTATTCAGATCTTTTATTATGTAACAAGTGGCAAAACCGCAATGTAAAAATACTCCATTACAAAAGCAGCATTAGAAATCCTATCTGAGTTAAAGTGTGGAAAAATCTGCAACATGTACTTTAAATACTAAAAGTAATCATTCTACAGAAAAATGGCACCTGTTAGATTATCATATTTAATATCATTAGATTGTTAATATTAAAGCATTATTGTGTAGGTAGCATTTGGAGTTGGCTGAGGTGGAGCAACTTATTATTATTATTTCTTTATATACTTTTGGGTAGTTTAATCTGTAACAATGCATCATATTCTACAGGTTCATCATATGTTTAAAATATAAAATGTTAATCTGCACAGTAATTCCACTACATAACAAGTATTTTCAATGAAAAATGCAAATAAGGAAAACAGACACGAACCTGCAGTTTGAAGCTCTGTCTCTGCTGTTGACAGACTAAGTGAGTAAATAAGTCAAAGAGTGCGGAACGAGGAACACAGCAGTAGGAAGTAGTGGGCACAGAAGTGCCATTCTCTCCATTCCTCGACACTGAAGCTGCACTGTTTCACTCCTACTCTGGTCTCTCATTTTGTTTGGTTCATGGGACACGATGTCTGTGAAGTCTGAACGCATCTGTCCTGTCTATCATGTAGAAATACTCCATTACAAGTAAAAGTCCTGCATTCAAAATGTACTTAAGGAAAAGTAGTCAAAAAGTATTATCAGCTAAAGGCAAAGTATCAGAAGTAAGAAGCCCCTGTGACCAATACATTATCATATGGCTTTAGTAGATTATTAAAACCAATGCATCAATTTGTAAGCAGCATGTTACTGCTGTAGCTGGTCGAGGTGGAGATACTTTAACTACTTTATATACAGGTGAGTATTTTAGTCCGGTGGTTCCGGACCCCTCCAGCGGGTCACAAGAGTTCGAGAGATGATTAATTGGGACGATTTTCCCTTTTCTTTCCTTTTTTACTGAACATGTATTTAAATGAAACTGTGTGAGAAGTACTGAGGTGAAATGTTTCTTATCTCCTAAACATCTGAAACACGACAAGAGACTCCAACTACAGATCTTTTTTGTTAAAGGTTTTGTATTGTATCTTATAAGCTTATCATATGTAAAATCTTAATTTGATATCTAGTATCTACAGCTGTCAGATAAAGGTAGTGGAGCAAAAAGTACAATAATTCCCTCTGATATTAAGTAGAGATAAAGTATAAAGTATCATAAAATGAAAATAGCTAAACCTTAAAATTGTATTTAAGTTTACTTGAGTAAATGTACTTAGTTACTTTCCCCCACTGGTCAAGATGCACTACACAATTCTTGAATATTATTTCATGCAGAGAGAAAATCCAAAGAATTGAGGAAACAAACAGTTTTATTTTGTATGAACAAAGAAAGCATATGATCATCAAAAGAGGGCTGTTACACACCCACAGTTTCCTCACCATGCTGACAAATAAAAACAATGAAAACAAAAAATATATATACACGTTGAGCATTACCAAATACTATTCTTCTGTAAGCTTGGTCCATCTTGGATAATCTTGGCACCTTGAATAAATCAGTTGCATTTATTCGGTACATATTATTAGAATAAAGTCACTACTACACCATTTTGGCACAGTGGCACTGACAATCCACATACTCCTCAGCAGCTGCCATGCCAACATCACCACAGAAAGGATTAAAAACCCCTCCCTGCTGGCAACAAATTCAATGCACTTATGTCATTCACTTCACTATTAGGCTAACAATACAAGTGAACTTCATGATCATATGTAAAGTGATTGTCAAACTACAAAACGTATGTAAAAGTTGGCACACGAATAAGATGGCATGAAATTTACATCATGTTTCAAACACACTTCTAAAGGGCAACACGTCCTCCGACCACCTGCATGCAGTATTCTCCTCCTTGTGCATTTGGCTCCACTTTGAAAATTCTTTAAAACCCCTCTGCTTTACCTTTCACTGATCTCTACAGCAGACGCTTAAAGTATGTTAGAGATCAGGGAAAAGTTGAAATGCTAGGACAGGGCTTGCCTTGTTAGATAATCTCTCCTCCATCTTTCTCGTCCGCTTTCTTTCTCCATCTTTAAGGTGTTGGCTCCCACCGGTTTCCTGGCAGCACCCCTGTCCAGATGGCCCTGCCGCCCGCCTCGCCCTCTAGATCATATCAGGGCATTGCTATCGTCATCTCTGCAGTTCACACTGGCCACCAGCGGGTGATGCCGGACTGTTTTGTTGCTCCACTTGTGGGCATCCTGCAGACCGGGCTCTAGGAAATACAGACACGCTCCGAAACCTGCCAGCACCAAAACCGAGACCAGCAGGTAGAGGGGGACGAACCAGTCCAAGAACAGCCACGACATAACTGCTGTCAGAGGGAAGAGATGGGAAGGGTGGAAGAGACAGGGGAGAGAAAGACGTGATGGAGGAAGGGTAGAGAAGGGAAGGGTGGATGAGCAGAGTTGTGTTATTTAAAAGTAATCCTCTCTCTACATGGTGAGATATCACACATGACAAACTGCAGTATCTCATTATTTTCAGTCATTCCTTAGAAAGCCACTTCCTGCTCCCGCAGATGTAGGATGAGGCACAGAAATCAAAACATTACAGCTTCCAGCAGGTAGCGCACTGTCTAGCATTGCCTCTGTCAGACAGATTTTTCATTTACAATCACACACACACGCACACACACACACACACAGGTGTTGCTTTCTAAAACATAGTGTCGTAGCAAATGAAGCCCTCGCGCTTACCTGCTGAATCAGTCGGTCTTCCTGTGATTGATGGTATGTGACGTGCAGCAGCTGTGAGTCAAACCAGTCATCAGATTATATCTCCAGCGCCGCAGCTCCGACTGTTGCACGCAAGATGGCAAAAATCTCAGGTGCTCTCTGAGAGGCACAAGAGACAGAAGCTGCATGCGGCTTCATCCTCCAGCTCCTGGCTCTGACGTTGAAAGGAAGGGGTGGGGGTTGCTATGACAACACCCCTGCTGATGGCTGAGAGGATGGAGGGAGTGGGAGGGAAACTTATATAACTATAATCTTTTATTCGTGGGGGGGGGGGGGTAAAAGGGGAATTGGGGAGAGTGGGTGTGGAAGGGGGGGCTAGCCCTTGCCACCTTGCTGCTCGCTGCGTAAAATCAATTCCACTCCATTTAACACCAAACCCATAACACAGTTTATGTGACATTGAGAGAAAGACGGGGTCGTTTTTAGTGTGAGGAGCACCTCTCTTATCTCTTCTGACTGACTGACGGCAGCTGCAGTGTTTTATGGACTCACTCCCCGGAGTAAAAGGGTGGAAAAAAGATTTTGTGTGTGTGTGTGTGTGTGTTGCTGGTTCCAAGACAGAAGCTGGAAACATAGAAGATGGCCTAAATAATGAAAAGTTGTCAGAGGGTGTCATCTCTTTTAATGACTTTAAGACATTTTTAGCTCATTCTGCATCAAATTCTGGAAAAGAAGCCGAGTTAAACAGATCAGCTTCAAACGAAGAGCTGTGATGTGTGAAAACAGAAATGATGACATGAGTATATTACATAAAGAAGTCAGATATAATATGAATAATGCATTTTTATTGTGTTTGGAGCTTTTACATACACTTTCTGTCTTGAAAGCCGAAGCTGAGTTGAATCTCATCTGGTTATCTTCGACAACATTGTAATATGTTGTATTTAATAAATATATCACACTTTGTCAGGGCTGGATCTCTGATGTCGGGCCTTTTTTATTATTTTTTACTGAATATTAATTAAACTTAAAAATTAATTTAGATTTGATAGTGTGTTGATTTTAATTTCCCCGGTGTTTTCATAGTGTACCAATCTTCATCAAGATGGAGATGGAGCACTCAATGACAAACATTAGAAACCAGGAATTGAAACTATAAAATCACAAAAAAAAACTTTTGATGTGTTAAGTTTGCATAAAATAAAAAAAAATCAGCAGCAATTCCAGCAATAATGCATTCAGCGGATGTTCACAAATCGCGTCCCTTTAATTTTTGCACAATATTTCTACATTTGTGCACAGTTTACACAATTGTATCTATCAATCTGTTGTTTTTACATAATTGCATCTCTCCATCTCTTCTTGTTTGTACATTTTCAAAAATGAACTATCAATCTTGATTGTTGCATTTTTGAAATTGTTGTATATACTGCATGTTTGCATTGTTGATATTTTCCATTATGTTGAGCACAGTAATGGAGGGGGCAACAAAGCATTTCACTGCACAATGTCAAGTTATGTTGAGGATGTGACAAATAAACTGAAAACTTGGAGAAACTCTGAGGGAGACGAGAACAGTGTACTTGAGGCTCGAGGTGTGAAATTTCACAATGAAAATGTGTGTGTGTGTGTGTGTTGGTTTTAACTTGTGTGTGTGTCCACTATGCTGGCAGCTGCTGTGACAACACTTTGGTCCGCAGAAGGTCAGAAACAAGTGGAGCGACAACTTCAGGATTGTTCAGATGGACGTGATGGCCGCCTGGTACTGTGGCCACCGTGGGCTGAAACAAACAGAAACAGGAAGGGATATTAACTGGAGATGTGCAGAACTGGTAACCACAAATATGGTTACTTCAAACATTTTGATTGAATTTTCATCTGACCCAGTTGCAAACTCACGTTTCTGTCCTGCAAGTGTTGGAGAAGCGTCGAGGTAAATTTATTTTGAGCTGGTTCAGAAAACATTCGATCCAAGCCTTCTTCTGCTCTGGAAAAAAGAAGGTTTTTTACATATTTAGTTCAATGTTCAGAAACATATACTGTATGATAAAGAGTACGTTATTGAGAGGTAGATCTGTGATTTACATACATAAAAAAACATATCGGAGGGACGGGGACATGATTTTGACATTGTTTGATAGCTGTATTTCTGTTCAGGACACTTATGTCAGCTGTTATAAATGTCTCAGTGTTATCCTGCAGTCATAACACTGTAATGCCAACATGACTTTCAGCGTAGTGGTGAATATCTTACAGAACAAGCAAAACAGAGGCTTGAATGCTCGACTGCATCTCCACACTCAGCTCCAAACTGATCCGCATTATGTTTTTCTGAAAACACAAAATAAAAAACCACATTGGCTGAGCAATCGGAATGCTAAGCCTACAGTTAACAGAGAAGTTGTGCAGAATGTGGGGGGAGGGAGGTTAAAAGTGACTTACAAAATTAACTCTCAGGTCTCTGGAAAACACAAATCCTGCTGAAGAGAAACACATTCAGGTGGCAGCAGATGACAGAAAGCAAAGTGAGCAGAGGAGGACGTACCTCCTTCAACTTGAACCAGACCTCGCTCTAAAAGGATGTGCACTGACTGTTCAGACAGAGTCGGGTTTGCAGCCAACAACCTGGTTATATAAACAAAGTTAATAGAAATCTTATAGTCCTTTATAAATGACCAACAACTGCAATTGTATATTACCTCTCAACTGCCTTTTCGTAAGTGTAAACTCTTTTCTTCTCTTCTGTCTTATTCTCAAATTGAAGCATCTCATCCATCCCCTGCCTCATCACTTTGGATATTTCTGTCTGCAGGAAACTACAAAACTACAAAAAAAAACTACAAAAAACTACAGACAAGAGTGGAAAGTACAGCAATCCTGTTTTTTTATGGCATGAGATACAGCATATATAGATATATATATATATATATATATATATATATACACTACCGTTCAAAAGTTTGGGGTCACCCAAACAATTTTGTGTTTTCCATGAAAAGTCACACTTAT
>JAVQJD010006945.1:0-13935 GCA_036023655.1 Nannoperca australis
ATGCCACACCCGTGAGGTGGATGGATTATCTCGGCAAAGGAGAAGTTCTCACTAACACCAATTTAGACAATTTTGTGAACAATATTTGAAAGAAATAGGACTTTTGTGTTCATAGAAAAAGTTCAGCTCATGTAAAATTGAAGCAAAAACAAAAGTGTTGCGTTTATATTTTTGTTCTGTGTAAAAACAACTCACAAATATATAGTTTCTTTTTTTTATGCAGTCATTTCAAACAGCTGCTCACTGTAAACAAACAGAAGGGAATTGTGCATTTGTTGACTATAAAATATAGATATAGATTATCACAAGACTGCTTTAATGAGTTACCAACATTTATAACTGCAGATACGATGCCTTATTTGAAAGTGAGAATCTAATGACTTGTTCTTATTAATGGCTTTTGTCTGATCTATAAAGCATTTGTAAATGACATATTAACCTTTAATAAAGGGTGTTTTATTAGGAAGTTGTTCCAACATTGTTTTGGGTTAGGCATTTAGAAAAACTGACTATACTTTACTTTGAACAAGTGAAAGTTACACTTAGTGTTTTCCTTTGCTTTGCTCCTAGGTGACAATGTGCCCAAGGTGCTGGTTTTCACCACACATGGAGATTTCCTCATGTCCTGGAACACAACCACCCTGGAAATGCCTCATGGGATATTTTTAGCAGATCCTGCCTCGTCAAACCCCACTGTGTGGATCACAGATGTGGGGAATGGTCCACACGGCCACTGCATCAAACAGTACTCGCCATCTGGGAAGCTCCTGCAGGTAACTTCCTTATCTAGGATTTGATTTGCCACTAGAAATTGTTAGTTTCAGGTTCCACTGTTTGGTCTTATTGCAAGTATTTAGTGTGATATATAAGAATTAGAAAAGCAAAACGTTTTTGGTGTTGAATATTTTCTTGTATTTGTCAGGTGCTTGGTACACCAGGGAAGGCCGGCTCTGGGTTGAACCCTCTGCAGTTCGACCAGCCGGCTGAGATCTTCGTCCACGACTCTGGAGAGATGTACATTGTGGACGGGGACGGTGGGATGAACAACCGCCTCATCAAGCTGTCCAAAGAGCAGGAGGTGTTGTGGATGCACGGAGAGAAAGGACCAGGCCTGGCTCAGTTCTACATCCCGCACAGCGTAACCGTGGACAATGGCCAGAGAGTGTGGGTGGCCGACAGGGGGAATAAGAGGATCCAGGTCTTTAACTCCATCACCGGGGACTGGTTGGGGACGTGGGGGAGCTGCTTCACTGAGGATGCGCCCTACTCTGTCCGCCTGACCCCGGACAAGAAGTACTTCGTTGTTGTCCAGCTCAACACCAACCAGATTTCACTGCTGGATGCCCCACCGGTGGGTTTGATTGGCCAGTGCAGAGTGGTCAGTGTGATCCAGCTGGCGGATGAAGTGAAGCCCCACCTTGTAGACCTTGACCTGAAGACAGGGGCCCTGTACGTGGCTGAGATTGGAGCTCAGCAGGCCCAGAAGTTCACCCCCTTCAGTCTGGGTGGGGGTTTTCTGTAAAGCTACACTGCAGACTTTAACTGAAGAACTGAACTGGTATATTGATCAGAAACTAACTGTGCCAATCCTGATCCTTGGATCCTTGTGACCCAGAAAAAAATCACAAAACAATTCTTTGATAATATGGTAAACCCTACGATCCCCCGACAACCCTGTCTCATGAAAATCATTTTTTTATACTACTAGTTTGCACAAACAAATATGTTTTGAAAGAAACATAATGTAATCGGGCAAACAACAAAAATAGGATCTCTTTTACAGGAGTATCCACAAAGTGACACCATATTGTTTTCTTATCATAACCATGGCAAAGAACGCATGATCACTGTTTCTGCACAGCACTTTGTACGGTTAAGGAAAGCTAGTGGTGTTTTAATACTAAGAAAGTAAACGGTACATTGTTTCTTTTTGATTAGTTGACCAAAACCTCCATCTATCCAGAGTGTTGTAGAAGCCCATTCCTAACATTGTGTGGGACGCAGCAGACCCTTGTCTCCGCTGTCAAAGTTCTGCATCTGTATTAGGAGACAATAACAAAAATAGAATGCAAATACATTCTAAGACCAGACAAGCAAGACCGTTCAGTTGTATATAAATGTAATTCTTTTGAGACAGGGTCTCCTCTGACTTTGCATGTGCTGTTTAAAAATCACTAAACAGCATGTCTGTCTGTTAGTATTTATTCTAAAACACATTTCCAAATGGCCATGGGTCATTTGTTTCAATAATTAGTTTTAGGAAACAAACTTGTGCATTTAAAAAGAATGAAGAGTTGGTGTGTCATGCTTGTTATTTGATACACTGTAAATTTATAGTGAGCATATGAGTGATGAGTTTTTCATTGTTCCTTGTTATTTGTGAAGTTATGGGCCATTTGTATTTTTCTTGGCTTTGCTTGAAAAGATGGGAGCGATTGAAATTATGTGGGCAGGAAGGAATGGTCTGATGAAAAGATGCTATGGCATTATGGGATTATTTTTGGAGTTCGACCCATACAAGAGACTAAAGGTCCGGATAACTCGGCCTCTGCTGCTTCACTTCGGTCCATTCTGTTTGAATCTGTGCAATACTAAACACTGAAGTACTCCTCTGATGTCGACTCTATTTCTGTTCTTTTCTGGGAAACATATTGTGATTGTAACTTTTTGTGTGTTCTTTTTTCACTTTAATATATGTTCTGTTTTAAATCAGTTGCTGAATCAGCTGAAATGTATGTTTTTTTGGGGGTACATTTTATGGTTCAGAAGTGATCCAGGTTTTTTTTTAATCTTGTATTTGATGCTTTTACCACCACTTCATTATAATTCCAGCACTTGGTCTGGGCAACAACAATGCAGCCTGTGTTCTCATGATGAATCAATTATCTGTTAAGATAACGTGGATGATACTTCTAATAAAAAAAACTGAATCGTAGCGGTATGTCTCAGTATCCAGTGCTGTCACCATGATGCCACATGCCTGATATGCAACAGTAATGGTAGAAACAGAATATGTTGTACCCGGTTCTTTCTTATTGTTTGTACTGTACCTTTACTGCCATCAGCTCCACTTCCATTGTCTTATTATTGTTATTCTTCAGAGTGCTTCTGTTAGTGTGATTTATAGGCAACACATGCTAACACACTAAAATGACACACAATGCACAGTTACTGAAACTGACACTCAGAGTCAAGTCTCTAAAACTGCAAACACATGTTCTGCTTTGCATCCACTTTACAATTCAACATGCACTGCACAGTTCTCTACATAAAGTTACTTTTCAGCACACTGCCATTCAAAATGCCATGCCAATGGACCAATTGACCAGTGCACGTGTCACCAGGCCAAACACCTAATTGCTCATTGTCAACTCATCAATCAACATGTAAGTACTATGAAAAGACCACAGGTGAGTACCTTTTTACAATTACAATGGAGGCAGAGAGGGGGAGGAAGAGGACAAGGAAGGAGACAACTTTCTGATGAAATCTGGGGAATATTAGTTGACCAAGTTATCAACCATGAGTTGACAACGACAGAGGCTGGACAGAGTCCAACTTTAGGTGATTTACTGTTGCCTGTGTTATCTGGAAAGATAGACTTGTAGTAGTATGGGACAATGTCAGCTTCCATCGAGCAGCCCTGGTCCAAAATTGGTTTGTTGACCACCCACAATTTCTTGTTTATTACCTTTGACCCACCTCTTTATTTCTCAATCCAATTGAAGAGTTCTTTTCGGCGTGTCTGTGGACAGTGTATGACCATCAGCCCTATGTGCGTATGTCTCTTCTGCACGCAGTGAAAAAATTTCATTGACTCTTTTTGCAAAACTCACACACTAAAACACATCTTGCACTGTGATGCGCTCATGATGAACACTGGTGGCAAAAGTTAAACAGAAATAAAGCTCAGATTTAATAGCTTACACACGACTCAGAATTGATCACACATGTTGCTAATTATGATGAAACTAATATAAACGAGATCTGAGTGCACAGGTTGTTGAATGTTGGTTCCATGGTTGGAAACAATCAGAGTGGCAGAGGAAGAGTGCGACCAAGACCAAGAAAGTAATTTCAGATTAATTAGCGCTACTTCGCAGTAATGCACCATGTTTTAGTTCATGGAATGGCAATGAGGGAAGCAGGGCCCTGTACAACCTCAACTCAGTAGATTCTCTGTGGCCACTAATATCAGGAGATTCAAAGAACAGGGCGTTGTTTCTTGTAGTACCCAACAGAATTTTCCTCTGCATGGCGGTGGAAAGTATCTGACCGACAAACCTTTACCAGAAAAGGTCCTACAGGCCATGAAATGACCTGTGGTGACGTAGGTGTGGAGTCTTACCAAGGCTGGATGTCTTCGCCTGGCTGGGGACATTACTCTTTTTTCTTTTTATTGTTTATCAGTTTCCCATTTTGTGATGTGTGTAGTGAATGCTCTGTACTGGTTGGATTTGGACTGGTTTGTTGTATAATTGTTTAGTTTTGAGCACAGATAAAACAGTTTGAGGTGATTGTTAGATTTTTTTGTTCTGTGAATGTAGTTTGAAAATTGGGCTTTGTGTTTACAGTTTTCAGAAAAGGGTGTAAGGTTTCAACAAATGTGTTTTAGCAATTGTGAATAACAGTAACAAGCTGGATCAAACCACTAGATGGAGCTCAATTCCTACAGATTATACTTCCTGCTCTTACATACTTTCACCAAACAAATGTTTTAGGTTAATTGTAGCTACATTAGAGGTGACCTTAGTAGCAGTTAAACCATGTCAGATAGCTTTAAATGTAAGTGTTCCCAGCTAACTCTAACCACATATGTTCATTCAAATAAAGTAAACTCATGAACAGTTTAGGCACGTAAACATGTACAGATGAGCATGTGCTGGCTTCCAAGTGATGTCTACCAGCACAAATCACTTTGAATGTTCTTAGTAATGCAATTTTTTATTAGCAGTACTACAAATGTAAGTATTTTCAATGCTCAGAAACTTTACAGTTTTTATTTGTTTAGTACCTAACAAAAAACAACTGGTTTATAAATTATATTCCAACAGAATCAGCTGCAGTGTGTGTACATTTGGATTCCTCACAGCAAGAGGAAGCTACACCTTAAATAGCAGCTAATAATGGCGCTGTACTTATTTCATTTAAGAAAAGAAACTTTGTGAATGTTTATTTATTTGTATAAAGTTTGTATTTCTTAAGTTATCAAACAAATTAACTCCATAAAAAGTACAGTCATGTATTTTATTTTTGTTTATCTGTAATCCGAATTCAGTTGAATCCAAACAATTTATATTTTGTAATTCACATGTACTGTTTGTGTACATTTTGAGGTTAACCACAAGAACATCAGCACAGCCTACATTCATACACAGCAGAGTTTCCAGCTGTCCTCCACTACCCTGTCTGAGAGGAACTGTAGGCGTCATGCTAACAACAGACAAATGTGAATTGAGTCATGGCTCATTGAATAAAAGATAGAACTGGAGAGAGACAGAGGGAGAGAGAGAGAGAGAGAGAGCTGGGAATGCTTAGTGAAGAAAGAGAGGATCTATACCACGAAGCACAGAATGCTGTGAGTAAAAGAGAACAGGGTCAGATGAAGAGGGAGATGAAGGGGGGGCAGATGAATATAGTACAACACAAAGCTTAATAACACAGTGGCGTCATTGTCACAGGGCTGTAGTGGCCTCTCAGCACAGGAACACCAATGAAATAAGAGAAGAGTGGTGAAGAGAGCACAGAGAGACGTGGCAGCTCAGCAGAAGGAGCCGTGGACTGTACTGTAATTATGACCTCTAGCTTATCTTCACTGTCTGATAACAGTTCACACGTAACCTTAACATGATCACTCCCACAGTCATGATCCCGCCTTTCTCTGCATCCTTTTTTATCTTTGTTTAGCACCGTTTAAACAGTGCTTTTAACAAAGTATAAATCTGCCAGGAATCCAAAATTAAAAAGTAGAAATAATACAAATCTCTCTAAATACAATTGTAAAAAATATTATTTCACTATTTATACACACACATAAACAGACACATAGAAACAAGTAGGTCTAGTGTACTTCTGTAGAATTTTGAGGTACTATATTTCCATGTCATCAAAAACTTATTTATACTGCTGCCCTACAATTCAAAGCAACATATTGTACTGTTTTTCCGAAGTAACGAAATAATTATCTCAGAATTATCAGAAAAGTTTACAAAAAATCTGCTCTGTTTTTCTGAATTATTGAAATACCTCCAAATCAGCCTGGCCCTCCAACAAGTGCTGTATGATGGCAGTAGTTTACGGGGTCAATATGGGCAGGTAATTAAGGTATTAGTTATATGTGACATGCATAGTCGACAAACTAATAATATCATCTATATTAGTTGTCAGAAAAAGTGAGTCCCCAGGATATTGCCTCCATTGAAACAACACGAACAGGACTCTTGAAGCTAAATAATTGGGACGCTTGAACACAAAAGACTATTATGAAGTGTTAAAATGATTGATAACTATAATCTGATATGTGATCCAAAAATATAGGGATGCTTTAAGTTTAAACAGGCCCCTGTTTGGTAAAGAGGAACTGAAACTGTTAGCGGCAGGATGTGAGTGACAGATGGTTAGGAAGAGAAGTCCGAGCTGTCAAGCCTCAGAGTAATGCAAGCGATGCAGGATGCAGAGCGGCAAAGGAGAACTTCGTGACTGAACAGGATCAAACTCCAGCCAGCAGGCGAGGACTCTGACGGATCGGCAGCAACCACTGGAAAATGCCCTGAAATGCACTGAAAAAAGGAAATTATCAGCTGAGATCATCATTCAGAGGACCCTCAACTCTCCCTGCCAGAAGAGAAGGAAGCAGTCATTGGATTATAACATCTCTGTACGGAGTTTTGGATTTCCTCTAAGGCTCCACATCTCCACAGGAGGAATTCGACAGCTTACCACTGGCCAGGCTAGCCTCTCTTTTCCTATTATAAAAATTTTAATTGATTAGAGATTCAGAATAAAATAAATATAGAATATAAATTTTGATATGTGATTTGAAACGCTGTAGCTACCCCATGCCAATACCTGCAATAAATACAAATATAAATTAAGCAAAAGTATTCTTTCCCTTATTATTGAGCTTCTCATGAAAGTAAAACAGTTAAGCCTATGTGTGTACAATATCTGCACGGTTCTTAAAGCCGGGTGGTGTAATCAGAGGCAGCAGGGTAAGCGTCCGGAAGTAGGTAGTTAGAAGCTAGGCCAGTTTCCTCAACACCAGCTTAAATATCTTTACATTTTCTAATAGGGTAAGATCCCATAGAACTAGAGATCGGACCCTTTAAACGGAGAGCTGGTCCAGTGGAGTCCTGTAACAAGGGCTTTAACCGGGATCTAACAAGTATCAAGTAACAAGTATCTCCCAATGTCTCCAAGCCAAACCAAATTACAAATGGATTCAGCTCAACAGACGTGTTTGCTTCCATGAAACTGAGCTCTCAAGTAAATGAGAGCTTCTTTTGGGAATCTTTTTTTCCACGTTATTAACAATTTAACCAGCCGTTCTCAACCTTTCTGACATGTGAGGCAGATTTTCTGCAGAATGACAACTTTTACTTTGATTCCTTTAGCTGACAATTCCTCTAGTTTTCTTGGGGCTTGAGAGCTTTGTTGGAGAAATCTGAATGTACGGATGATCATTTGTTGCTGGGTGCTGAAATGACATTTCTGAAAAGCTGACTTTTCAGAGATACACATTTCAACAACAGGAATCTGACTTTTCATTTGTGGAGTATCATTCCTTTAAACACAAATAGTCTAGTCCTCTGTTTTCACAACCTCCCTATTTACTTAAGATGTTTAATATTTTTCTCACTTTATAATTCACTTTTGTCTAAAAATGAAATTCTTGTGTCATGTTAGAATAGTAAATATGAATGTATAAGCTCTACGTTTGTCTGTGAAGTCCATCTTTGCTTGGTGCACTGTACAGTACTGCCATTGAGCAGTAATGTCTGACCATTAGGGGGCGCCTCCTGACAAACTCTGGCTCTGAGAACCCTGCCGCATGCGGTACTCTCTTACATGAACAAAAAGATGACCCTAGTATTGACCTACCAGTGGAATTTGTCATGTGTTCTCAATATATTGTGCTGTTTAATACTATTGATGTTTGCTGTGATGTGTTCTTCACAGGACAGGATGTCATACATTAAGCCACACCTGTCAGTAAGAAAGTGGGAGACAAACAAGTTGCTCAATGTGTGTGTGTGTGTTTGTGTGTGTGTGTCTGTGTTCTTGTGTACTGTTTACCCAAGTCAACTTTAAGTTTCACATCTGAAACTTGTTGGTCACCAGCAGCTTCTTACAAACAGTAATCAAGCCTCTTAAGATGATATTCTGTGTAATTGTAAAATGATTAATTTTATTGAATGTGCTGATTTGAAATGGAAGCAGACTCTTTAGGCACTCAGTGACATGGTGATACCTTGGGGTTGTCGGGGTGTAGTAGTAGGTTCTTATGATATGACAAACTGCTGTGGGGACAGGTCTTGATGGGAATTTGTACATGACACAGAACATACAAAATGCAGTCGATTTATAGCACACATATAAGGGCATTGTGTAATTTTGTAAGTGTTTATTAATGTACAGTATTTGTTAACAATTTTAACTTCTCCCAAGAGGACAACCTACTTCTATAATTGTCTATATTATTATCTTTCTGTCTGTCTGGGTTTGCACGGCGCACCATTGCTCAGATTGCCGCCAAACTCCTCTACAACGTACGTTAGGGGTCCGACCTTAGTTTAAGCAAATCAAATTAAATTCAAATAAAAATATGCTCCAGAGCATTTTAAATAATCTGTAACCTGAGTTTCATTTCATGGCGATCCATCCCCTCAACACAGGATCTATGTTTCTATTGGTTTACCACACTGCCGAGGCGCCACCAGGAGCCAGGAGCCAGGAGCCAGGAGCCAGGAGCCAGGTGCCAGTAGCAAGGAAATTGTCTGGAGCCAGCGAAACTCCATACAAGTCAGGTAATCAGGTAATAAATGTTTTCACTTTGCTAGCGTTGCTCACAAGTCAGACAGCAACATAGCTGGATGCATGGAGGGAGAATTGCGTAGCACAAGCTTATCTTAAATTATTCCACATTGACTATTGGGTTTTTCCCAGCTAATAGCTGTCTGTGCAATTACAATCATTACATGACTAATAGTCCATCCAGGGGCCTACTAATCCCTCAAGAAAACAGTGTTATTTGTGGACACTTGCGAAAACTAATAAAAATAAATTAATAATAGAAATAATATAATAAAAGCGATAATTCTAACATATTTATGTCTTGCCAACTATACAAACAACTTTTTACTGTTTTGGCGAATGACATTGCTGGCAGACAGCAACCTTTAGAGAGTAAATAATAATGTGTCTCAGGATAATTAGCTGAAGAGTATTGAGGTATGTGAAATGTTTTATTACTGAAAGACATTGATAAACAGTGAGTCACATATTTTGAAAAACCCCATGCTGACCAGTGGGACCCCAGACCCCTTCAACCTGAGGAGGTCCAACCCTGCCAAACAAAAAGCCATAAGTTGCTGTTTCTGAGGTCTCTCTTTGCATTAAGAAGGAAAAGAGCATCACCTCCTACACACTTCTCTTCCTGCTGCAGGTACTTGTGCTCTTCTGTTGTCTTTAACACTGTCACTCCTGTTGACCTCTATATAATACAGAGGAATGTGAGTGTAGGAGCGGGCCTATTCTGTACATCAGGATGGTCCCACCGACACACACATTCTGTATCCCTGTCCACCTCACGCTTTCTCTATCACACGCTTCTTCATTTCTTCACACTCTTCCTCTCACACACCCTTTGTTCTCCTCCGTTTTTTTTGTTGTCCTCTTCCTCTATGGTTTCTGCCTTGCTGGCTACTTTGCTGACAGAGTCCAGCTGGATGTCACGGCTCAGATAGAGACAGGATCCTGAGTGTGTAGGCTGGCCTTTAGAGTCCATCTGTATGGGGAAAGCCCACACAACACTCCCACACACCCAGGAGGGATTCCAGACTCCACAAAGGGCACTTCCTTGTCAAATGTATTAATTTGTATCTTGCATCAAATTAGGGATTCACTAGAGTTTTTTTTTTGAGGAGGAACAGATAAGAAATAGTTGGTGGTGATAATGCTATATTTGTTGTATATCCAATAAATCCAAAACCAACAATCATACAACTATTAAAAATTAAACATTACATACATCAATCTAGTATTTTTTCTGGCTGCACAGAGAAGTTTTACAAAAAGCTTTTAAACTTTCATGTTGGAAAATATAATGGTGATTTTACATATCCCTAATTTCCAAATCCTTTCCTAGGAGGTTTCCTGGAGAGAAATGTGTAATCTGGTACTAATTACAGGGGAAATCAAGACATTTATTTTTGTTATAGGTTAGTTAGTTGTGTTGCAGTTGTAGTTTATTTTGAAGTACTTCAGTTACATAAAACTTTAAATTGAATTCAAGCTCACTATAAATAATCAAAAAAACTAGGTAGTGGTAAATCTTTAAAAAGGGATCACAAAGACATGCTTTACTTTTGAAAAAAGACTAAGTCATTTCATAAAAAAGCTGCTCACTGTAGTTTTTATCAAACAAACTATTGTTTGACTATTTTCAGTGGTCGATTAATCCGCATTTGGTGCTCTAGTGAGTATTTACAGGTGTTCTTAACTGTATTGGATAACAGTGGAGCTCTGTGGCCCAGAAGACAAACACAATAATTGTCAGTAGACACATTCATTGTTGGATTGGGTCTGCACATGGAATTTGGTGATATTCTGTGTTTTTTTTATTTTCAACTAACTTATCCTTTAAAATCTAAATAGAATTCAAAACATCAATATGTGTTTTTTTTACTCCTATAAGAGAGAATACATGTAATCACTTTTCTGTTGTGTTCATGTTTCTCTCCCTCTCTCTCTCTCCCCCCCTCTCCCTCCCCCCTCTCTCTCAATAAATAAATAAACAAATAAATAAATAGAGTTGTTTTGTGTATCTCACACTCACATTGTACTGATTTGATTGGTGATGATGAGCTGATTTTATGGTGATATCATTTTCCGGCAGATGAAGGACGTCAAAAAGTAAAGACGGCTCTGGCCCTTCTTGTAGAGGGCTTCAGTGTTCCTAGTTCCGTTTCCTGGATGGAAAAAGGTGCCTCAGATCAACAACCAGCTCCTTTGTCTTTGGCACAATGAGCTGCAGATGGTTCTGCTCACACCATGTGACAAAGTTACCCACCACAGCCCTAAACTCAGCCTCCATACCCTTGCTGATACATCCAACTTTAGCACAGTCATCAAAGAACTTCTGAAGATGGCAGGAATCTGTGTGGTAGTTGAAGTCTGTAGTGTGGACGGTAAAGGGAGACAGGATGGTCCCCTGCAGGACACCAGTGTTGCTGACCACTCTGTTCGACATAGTGTTGTAAGCACACGTACCAGTCAGGTAGTCCAGGATCCAAGACACGAGGGGGGCATCCGCCTGTATCGCTGTCAGCTTCTCACCCAGTAGAGCTGGCCTGATGGTATTAAAGTATAAGCACTGGAGAAATGAAAAAACATGACCTCACAGTGCTCGCTGGCTTGTCCAGGTGGGCGGGTTAGCAAGTAATTGATGGCATCCTCAACTCCCAGTCAGGGCTGGTTGGCGAACTGGAGAAGGTCTAAAGAGTGGCCTGACCATGGGCTGGAGCTGCTCCAAGACAAGTATTTCATATCTTCAGGGTCTTCATGATGTGGGAGGTCAATGCCACCTGAACAGGAACAAAGCAGGACATCTTCTACAGCACAGGGACCCTTTAGGCTTCTGTTGAAGATATGGTGAAGCACTCCACATAGCTGGGGGGCACAGGCTTTAAGCACCCTGCGGTGCACCCTGCGGCCTTGCTTGAATAAAGTCTCATCACCTCTCTCCTTACTTGTACATCTGTAAAACACACTGTAGAGATCATAGGTAGGGGGTCTGGGTTGTGTGTGCGTGTGTGTGTGTGTGTGTGGGGGGGGGTCGTCAGGTTGGAGAGGGCAGTTAGCCTGAGAACCAGTGGAGGGCTGGGTAGGACCCTCACATGAGCATGGTGGGCTGTATGGAGGGGGAAAGAGGCAGTGGAGTAGGTGGTGGTTGGAGGCAGACAATAGATGAGTCAAGGGGGGGGGGGGTGAGCAGGGGTCATCGTGTCAAATCTATTGGAGTGGGTTCGTTGGCCATTTCCAAGCTGACTTCAACTCCCAGTGATGGTCTTTATGCCACTCCAGACCTCTCTCATGTTGTTCTGCTGGAGTTTCTGCTCCCTCTTCCTCTTGTACTTCACTTTAGCCCCCCTAATCTTTACTTTCAGGTCCCCTTGTAATGTCCTCGTCTCCTTTAATGTAATTAAAGTACAATCACGTATCATGTATGATACACCTGTTTAGGCTGCAGACAGACCAGGGTTTTGCATCAGTGTGGAAGTGTCATTACACTACGCTGATTGTAGCGCAAGTAGAAATTCTAACCAGCAATTCCACCTCGAAGAGTGATACAACGCCAAGTGACCGCACAGTGATTAGTGTCTCTGTACTCCCTCAAGGCAGGGTTAAACAGCTGATGTACAGTCATCAGAGTGGCAATCGGTCAGTCTCTCTTCTATCTTCACAATAGCTTGTACAGAGAGGAAGGCTACAATGATGGTAAACAAGGTTCTTAGTTGCATTTCTTTTATTCATTTTCCTTGCAGCCACAGCGCCTGATTTGGCCTGATACAGCCTAATAGTGGTGACATCCGGGGGTATAAACTAGATATAAAAGCCTCCACTGTAGGTATCTATGGCTGGACTTCTATTAAACCAGGATACTATGCTTTATTCACCCAACCTTTCAGCTACCTTGCCTGCATTGGCGTGGTGTCTGATGTTTTTGGTTTCCCTATATACACCAGATGGAAACGTTTGGTGAATAAAGGGGGGTCTACTGGAAAAGAGTTGTGCAGGATCTGGATCTTCATCTGGAGATTCAGTTTGTGTAGTCTGTCCACACTCAGGTCTCCATGGTGGAAAGGACATCATGTGACGTAGGTCCTATCTGTTTGGCATCCATTTTCTTCACATATGTTTACAGTCCATCTATAAATTTGTCATCCTGATTATACGTTGGTCTGTCTGTCCTGGGAGAGGGATCCTCCTCTGCTGCTCTTCCTGAGCTTTTAACATTTTTGGACGGATGGACAGATCACCTCTCAGTGAGGGCAAAGAGAGCAACAGGGGGTAACAGGACATGTGGAGCTGCAAGCTGGGAGGAGGCATGGTGGAGTAGTACTGCCTGTCACCTGGGAGACAGATGGATCTCTCAGTTCCGCTAGCACTTCCATACATGTGTACTGGGATGTCAGTGGGGGTATAGTGTTCTGCAGACATTGCACTTGGACCAGTTTACAGTGTACATGCATATGCATTTCCATACGTTATGATTTACATATACATTGAACACAAATATAAACGCAACACTTATGTTTTTGCTCCAATTTTACATGAGCTGAACTCAAAGAGCTAAAACTTTTTCTATGAACACAAAAGGCCTATTTCTTTCAAATATTGTTCACAAAATTATCTAAATTGGTGAGAACTTCTCCTTTGCCGAGATAATCCATCCATCTCACGGGTGTGGCATATCAAGATGCTGGTTAGACAACATGATTATTGCACAGGTGTGCCTTAGGCTGGTCACAATAAAAGGCCACTCTAAAATGAACAGTTTTACTATGTTGGGGGGGGTCTGAAAACCAGTCAGTATCTGGTGTGACCAACATTTGCCTCACGCAGTGCAACACATCTCCTTCACATAGAGTGGATCAGGTTGTTGATTGTGGTCTGTGGGATGTTGGTCCACTCCTCTTCAATGGCTGTGTAAGT
>JAVQJD010006958.1:0-15208 GCA_036023655.1 Nannoperca australis
ATTTCATCTTGGCTGAAGGGGAAGCTTTGCCATGTGAAGACATTTTCTATTAACCTAATAAGAACATTTTGTTAATTACCGTATTTGCCAAGTCGCAAAATGTTGTTATTGAACTTATCGACAAAATGTTCACTAACAACACATTTTATTTGTTTTCCTATAATACCTGCTCCGCCAATACAATATTCTTTGGTAGAAGTTTGAGCACTTGGTTATGGTTAGGGTTTGAGTAAAAGTACAAGTATCTCATCAGAAACTCGACTTTGGTAGAAGTTAAAGTCACCTGTTGTGATATAACTTGTGTAATCAAAAGTAATTTTCTGATATTAAATGTAATTAAGTATTAAAAGAAAAAATACAAGTAAATGCTGTTACTATAAAAGCAAGCAGTTTATTCTTTTAAGTACACCACCTTAAAAATGGAGCGTACATTACACCTGAACCTCACTATACTTGAACTTTCACTTCACTTGAAATTTACAACTTCAGGAATTTAAAGAACTTCCTTCCCAAATGTAACAAACCAAGTTCTTGGGCTGAAGTCAGGTCCTGCAACACCCAATAGCCTTCCACAGGTCACTGAGTCAGGTAGAGGAATGTTCAGCTTCACAGACAGATTGCACACAGCTGGGAAGGATTTCAGCAAGTCCAGGAGATCTGCTGAACAGGCCAAGTATCCGTCCAGTTATTTGGAGTTGTCTTGTGCTTGAGATGACCTCAGGGCAGAGAAGTCATCTTCATCAGCTGAGGGTTCTGTGTGCTGCTTGATGTAGTCCATTCCTGAAATATAGTGAGGATGAACATATAGATTATAGGATTGATAGAACTTTTCTAACATGTTATGGCCCAAATCTAAGGTTTTGTACTACATAGTTTATTTTAATTTGAGGTTTATAAATAACTGATTTGTGAATTTGCTAATTTTACAATGTTAAAATGTTAACCTATGAACTTATTTTTCACTATCCCCATGTTGTCTTACCCATTCTGCATCATTTGTTGTACAAGTTGTTCAAAGTTTTGGAAGAAGAATTGCAGCAGTTAGTATGTCGGTGCGGAAGCTGGAGGGAACAAGCATCTTTCAAGCAACAGCAAGCCACATGACAACAAATATTGAATGGTACATTTTCTTGTATGTTGCTTTCATGTTGCATCAACAGTAGCTATTAGGCTGAGTAGGTGAAAAGCACAGCACTGGTGCTTTGGGCTATGGCCAACATATCAAATGTTTGTGACCCCCTAAGTTGTTTCCAGGCTAGGGCTGCTGAGCATCTTTTGAGATTGTCATGGTCAATCCAATGGGCAATAACACCAATGAAGCTCCGCCTTCTGACAGACCAGCAGTCGGTGGTGGTTGTGATATGGAAAACTCCCCTCATGGCCTTAGTCACCGCTGCCTTCATTCCCTTGGAAGCATCATCAGTAACTGAGAGCAGGGTCAGCCGTGACATCATTTTGGCATTAGGCAGTTCCTTTACAAATTCTCTAAACAGCTGGAGCCCTTAGACAACATACTTCGTGATAGCTTTGTCAATGGACCTCTGCAGCATAGTCCAGGTGTTCACTAATGCCTGCTGGTGGAGGGAGTCTCAGCAACCCTTTGTCTCTTTCTTGATGTCAGTTCTCCATTTTTTTAAGGTTGTATACAGGTTTTCTTTCTAAGCATAGCAACTTTAGCTACATGATATAAAAGTCACACTAAAAGTCAATGAACATTGTTGAATGCTAAGACCAATTCAGATGAATGCTAATTATGATAACTAAATAACAGTAATGTTGGGAATTAACAGGATTAATCTAGACAGGGAGTTTTTAAATGCCAATAGTTCCGTGTCTTTGGGTAGGCATAATAGGCACTTTATCCGGTACAATGAATCTTTCACAAATTTGGCTTTGCCTTTACCGTCGTTTGTTGCCAGAGTAGCAGTTGCTTCTATCATGAAATTGTCTCATCAGTGGCTAGCATCAGGGCTTCAGTGGAAATTGAATCTTAACCACGCTTTCAAAGCACGTTTGCACTTGCGCATTAACGTGATTAACCACTTGTAAGCTAGCTTGCCAAACCTGCTTACTTGCAGTCTCTGTTCCAGCATCCTTAGGCTACAAAATTTCTTCTGATATTATTTTGTAGTAACAATGTAATTAAGATGCTTACGGGAAATGCACATTAGTACAAAAGTACACATTTTATTTTGAAATCGTAGTGGTGTAAAAGTGAAAATTTACAAAAATATAAATACTCAGGTAAAGTACTGATACTTCCCAAAAATACTTAAGTAGTTGAACTAAGTTTTACTTTGTTACATTACACCACTGATCCTGAGGCATCACCTTTGGGTCTTTCACACTATGTAAACAAATGATCCTGGCATCTCAATTACGTTCTGTCTCAGCTTTGAAGTTACCATGCCTTTTCAGTTGCAATAAACTTAATTTCACGCATAATATAAATTAATGGCTTCATGTCTCTGTTGGAAGCTTGTTTTATGGTCTCACCTGGCTGAATAAGCAAACACGTTTAGTCTAGTAATCTCAACCCGCCACATACGTTTGGCCAGAAAGCAGGATAGTAGTAATCACACTATTCTAACAAGGAGAAGTTTCTCACTTGCAGGGGACTGCATGAGTATTGTCCCCTCTTTAAAGTTAAATGACCCCCTATTAAACGTAATGGTCACCACAGGAGAGGAAATATAAAAAATGTTGGAGGATCCACTCTGTTTTATCAATAAAATCCAAACAAGTTGACAAAATAAAACGTGATATTCTCCAGTGGTCATCTGTGTTTCAAATTGAATTATTTTATACAAAGTTCACTAACACAGTCTTTTCTGGTGGCTGACAGCGAGCTGCACAGCATAGTGGAGCATCCTAGTTAGTAACTCATACAGCTGTTACTAACAACATGACAGAATATGAGTCACAGGAAAGCCCTGTACAATCTATTTGAAAGACGGAAACCCTTAAAAACATCCTGACATTTATGGAAAAGATTATTTAGTGAACTGCAGCCAGATTTCTATTAGCTGCTCAGTGTCGCAACTCTTATTCTCATAGCATGTCCAATTAACAGTCCAAAGGCAGGACAGTTTAAGTCATGAGGGACATTTACCTCTCAGCCATGACTAGGGCTCTGTCTCAGAGGAAATAGAGGCTATATTTGGACTCCTTATTGGATTTTCGTCTTAGCTTTTAAGGGTCTATGATGCAGTGATTCAATAAGTCTCTTTCATTCAGTTCAATGCATGAGCTCAATGCCTGACGTAATTATGATTTCTATCCATGTGAAAAACAAGACGATAAAAAAGAGTTGATGAAAGTACATTATGCAAATTCATACATTTATGCTTACATTAAACTCAAGGTGAATAATTTGATAAATTTTTTGAGCATCTTCTTGATCAGTATTTCGTGAGGTGAATACAACTTCTAAAAATACTGGATAATACTGGAAAATAACAAGAGTCTGTCCTACTCTAATATAAGTGATATACTGATTTACATTTTATGGGGGGAAAAGCCTCTGAAATGGCACAAAAGCAATAAAGAGATTTGTTTCTTATTTTATTTTATAGATATTTTGGGGGGCATTTAGTTGTCTTAAAGTGAGCTTCTGTAACCTTTGCAAGACAAATGACCACAATCTTCTTCTTATGATTTCACAAGCAGTGACCTAAATTGCATTCTTGTCAAATTCAATACACTCAGGGGTTTTTGCTGCTAGATTTCGTCATCTTTTGGATAAACATAAGTACGTCTTTAAAGCACCTGACTCAAAAGATATTAAGGCCACAGTGACCACTGTTAATTGGTTATTAATTAATTTAACAAAATCTAGCTCAGTTTGTTTAATGCTAAGACTAGGATTATGCAGCTATTCTCTCGTTCTATAAAAATATTTTCAAATAATGTTTTAAAAGACTCTGACCAAGAGCTTGCCTCAATAAATTATTATTACACAGAGTTGATTGTGTGGAAACACATCAGCAACTCCAACAAGGTTTATTTTGTGAAAAGGGATCTTCGTATAAAAGACACCATAATTAAAAACAGTCCACACAACAACAATTCTGACTAAAACCTCCTGCCTAAAAATACTGAATTGCATATATCTACATACAGTACAGACTATAGTGAGAAAGCAGTGGAAGACTTTAAATAACAGGACAGCGTCGGCTCATTTAAACCTGAAGGTTTTGGAGGCATTAAGGTTTTTATGAACCACTATGGATTCATTGGCAATGACGGTGATAGATCTCAGGCTCCCTTTAACAATGCTCAATGTGTATAAAAAGAACATATAAAAACCTAAAATCTATCCGATATAGCTGAAATAAAAATTTCAATAAATCCATTCAAAACAATAAAATGTACAATCATCAAACAATCTAAGATGGATTCATTATATTTAAAGTCTATAGGTGTTTGGGAGTTGTGTGTGACAAGATGTGTTAGGAAAATCTTTACCACTGTGAGTGTCACGGGTGTTACTGTGATTGCTGTTAAGTGCATTAGTGTTTTAAGAGAATGTAAAGTATTTCACAGTCAATAATACTAACGTGTAGGAGAGTTTTTATGAGCACATACTTGTAATCTAACTGTATTTTAATTGAAATTCTCTTTCTCTTATTTTATATCAACTTTTAAAAAAGCTTAGTTGACACAAATTGTTATAAATGTCATTATCATTTTTCAGCTGCTGTTCCAGGTATAAATCAGCCTGTGATTTACATAGCTTAAAACACACTGGGCTATAAAAGATACTTAACATTACTATTTGAATTAAGAAACACAAATGCAAAATAACATAATGCACTCTTTCGGTATGCAGGTTGGTCCTATATTAATTTATATGTGTGCAACAGGATAAGCATTGTAAACACTCTCTCGCATGTACCACAAACATGTGCACACCACTTTCTCATGCAGAACTCAGAAACAGTTCAGAAAATGGTCAGAAAATAAATAGCATCATTTGAAATCCAAACTTCTCCGTTTCCACCATTTTGTAGTTCATGAATTGGCAAACAACACGGTGTTGTCCATGAAATGACATTTTTGTCCATGAAAATCACTGATGACAAGACACAGCCTTAGTGTTGCCCAACACCTATTGAGAATGTGCTTGACTTACTGCTTTGAATGCAGACACTGCTCTTAGTCCAGCCACACAAAGGACCAGATGGCTTGAAGCCATCTGTTGTGATGCTGTGTTCATGCAGCTTACCCCCAGTGAAGCTCCCCTTAACACCTCCTATGTGTTCAAGGGTGCAATCCACCACCACCACACAGACCGTGTTTCTCTTGCTCAATCTGAAGATTGACACTGGGCGGAGCCTTTTCTCCGGCTCTCCATGCATAAGGACCTCCTGGGAGGCTGAGCAGCATGATCTATTGGTGTACCCCATCCAGTCCCATTATACAAAAACAGGAGACTACACGCTCACCTGGCAGTCAGTAGGCTTTACCTACAACCTCTACACAATATCTAAGATGGGCGACAGCCTCTTTTCCAACCTGATGCCTTCCTCCACCACTGATGTCCACCAGCAACTTTCTGGGTTGCACAAGCGTCAGGTCATTGGCTCCAAGCAAACTTTCTTAGTAATGGAGGCAATTGGACTGAACAATGGACTGAGCAAGGCCCACTGGACCTCCGCGTCGCCAGCCTGCCCATGATGGATGCAGGAAATAGGGGGCTCCCCGGCCTGATGTTCCTACTTGACTCTGACTTCAGTCTTGGTTTTTCCAGGTCTGCTCCAATTCACTTTCAGGTGAGGTTATACTTTTAAAATCTTCTTCTTTAACTCCAGATTTAATATTTTTGGTAGGTGATTATATTGTATATCATTTTCAAAGGTGTAATACAACCAGAAGCAGGTATTTTGTGTATGGCTGCAACAGGTAATATCTCAACCATGATAAATAATTCATTCTAGTTACGTATGTATTTATTAATTTATCAATGCACTCTCCAATAACGAAACAGTAGGTCCATTAAATTTTCATGATGTAGAGATGAAAGGTATAAATACATTTTTTCCAAACAGAACATTACAAGAAAAGAATCTGTACAAATTACAAAATAAGAGCACATGTTGAAATAATGAAACTTTCCAAAATGTTTGTGTATATTTAAACTGCCTCAGTCATTTCCTTAACCAAATAAGAAAAAGTCAAAACATATAATGCAAATACAAAAATGAACCATTAGGTTGGCAGCACAACTCTTTCACTGTATAGCAGTACAACACATACTGTGTAATTTCAAACTACTATAAATGTAAATAATAAAGCTTCTATGCCATCAGTGTATTATTCACATTATAATGGTGTGTTAAAATCAAGTACTATATATTGTTTTTAAAGGGACATAGTTGAATGAATCTAAGTTTGATCCACTAGATGTGAACAGATTTTAGGCTATTTGTAAAATCAATAAAATAGAGCTGCTGAGTGTGACAGAAGGGCAAAGAGACATCACAGGTGTGCAATCGATCAATAAACAAGTTATGACTCAACAAGCCACTATGTTTTTCATTGGGATTGATTCATTTTTAAATCATCCATTATGCCTTGCTAATGTTACTGTGACTGTAGTGATCAGTGCATGTATGGTGACTGGAAATGAAACAACCCAGGTGACACATTCTGATAATAAAAGAGTAAAGGAGGGGGGCAACAAAATAATTCAAATGTAAATAGTAATGAAAACCAAGTATATATCACCTTTCAACAACAAGGTAATTCAAAGTGACATAAAGACACAAAAAGGCATTAAGACAAGATATAAAAGAAACACATAGCAAAACAAAAATAAACAGACTTGAAAAGAATACAATTGCATATTGTAGTTGCAATGCAATACATGAATGAATAGTCCCAAAGTGAATTTAATAAAAGGCAGTATCAAACAGAAAAATAGACAGTTCCTAAAGTAGCAGCAGATCAGAAATGTCTTTTAGCACTAAACCATTTAGTGCTTTAAAACCAACAGAAGTATTTTAATATCTGACATATGGGATGCCAGTGCAAAATATCCACATTGGAGCGATGTGATGTTTTGGTTTTTGGTGAAAACTGATTTGATTTTTAGAGAGACCTGTAAATACACCATTAGAGTAGTTGGACTTAGACAAAGCAACTTTATATGTGTAGCACCTTTCAAACACAGTACAAAGTGCATTACACAAGGTGAAGAAATTGCCTTACAACAACAACAAAAATAAATAAAAAAATATATAATTTTATAAAATAAAATGTACAAAAGTTGATCTAATGCAATTACAGTAAATAAACCAATCAATCAAAGACACAGAACAGTTGTTTTTAATTAAGAGCAGATTCATTGTGCTTTGTTCTGCATGAAGCACTATCAGTCGACTGCTTCCTAAAGATCCAAGAGATCTACTGGATTTACATTGTTCAAGCAGATCTGAAATTTACCTTTTGTCCTATGAATGAGGTACAGGCTGATTTGGCAAATGTCTTATTGTAATACTACTGTAACCTTAAACACTTAGCACAAAACAACAATTTCATATTTTTTGAATAAAGCAAATGCAGATTTTTGCTTGGCCTGGGAATGTATGAATCACTTTAGCAGCCTGCAAGCAAAATTAAAACATATTATAATAAATGAATAGCCATATAAAAATGTATCATAAAAAGCTATAGAGCACAAGGCAAGGATGGTAATATAAATCTAGACTGAAAACAGCTTCACTGGCTGTTTGTTACATTCAGAATTTATTTTGATATCCTTTTTATTTCTTTCACAGATCTCTGCATGGCTGGGTGACTCCTAAAATTACCTTATAAGATAACTTATGAAAGACTCCCCTTACCCTATATCAGGAACCTTTAGGGATTTCTTGAGCAAATGCAAAACTTTGACGAGTTGTTACTGACATCCTTTATGGAACTGGCCAACAGTGCCATCAGCTTTTCACACAGCCTTTTACAGCTCTTAAAATTTACACTATGCAGCTTGAACGATCTGTTTTTGCAAATGTTTAGCATTTAATTTGGACCTGGGGTTGTTTGTGTGCTTTCCCAAGTTAAACAACAATATTTTATCTCTACATTTATTCAATTTCATAGTACCACATGAATTACCTGGTCTAACTCGCAGCCATAAATCATGCCATGTTTAAAGCTATCTCACGTATTTTCTCAAGCATACTGTAATTTCAACTTCCACTTAACACGATTGATTTATTTTGAGTTATACCAAAGCTCTGTTTAAATTTAAAAAGAAAGCTCCTCTTAATGTCGAAATTGGAATTCAGTGAAAAACACATTAGGTTTTATGCCCTTTAACCTTAAGTACACATGGAGCTGCTCAAAGCAGCAGGTATCTGTCAAGATGTGTGCATTTGACACTTATTATACTATTCTAAAATAAAGCAGCAGCTAATGTAAAGAGAATATAATATATTATATCTCTCCCTGGGTTTAGATGGCAAAGCTACATTTTGACTGGTAAATGACTGAAAAATGCACCAACACATGACATTGGAGGATTCAGTATAACCTGACGTTGATGTTGAATTTCTGCATTTCAAGTGTAGATAGCTCACTTGAACGGGGAACTTTGACAAGAACCAGAAGGGTGTCCTCAGTGATGCAGAAATTGCTTGCGGGAAGTGATGTTTAAAGAGTTAAGCGATGTCAAAAAGAAACAGACTGGAAAACTCTCCTTTGACCCAGGTCATCAATAGGTCAGCACAGGCACCGTGTTTAAAAATATTTATGACAGCAAATCGTATAAATTCTGTTGTGGCTCTGGATCGTTTTTGTTAAGTCTGACAAAATAACACAAGTGACATTACTCTGTGTCTTGGTTAATGTGTTAACAGGGGTTGTGGAGGCAGAATGGGTCACAGTTTTCACAATTGGGTTGCATTCAAAGATTTTTGGTCCACACTAGGGCCTTAAATCAGGATACCTTGGCCTTTGCTGCTTTGATTTTGACCATTCTTTTGGCCAACCCCTTTTATCACCTGTCAACTCCAAGTCCCCCAGCTTTGTACAAGTGCAGTACAGAATTTTTGGAGTGCACATTAAATTAACAGATTTTCTCTGTCATTCTCTGTCCCCATTTTCTTTAGAGAAATAGTTCAGCAGTTCATGAGAGCATCAAAACCATTGAAAAAAGCTAGTTGGTGTTTCAACAAAATTAAACAAACACAGTATAACATATAAAATAGTGAGCTTTAGAGATGCTGGTAGGTGTCTAACAACAACCTCTGGAAAGAGAAAAGCTAGCTCTGTTATCCCCTGGCTGTAGCTTAATATTTAGCATACACACATGACAGTGGTATTGAGCTCATCATCTAGCTCTCTAATGTCAACACTATACCTGCTTAATATTAGCATGTTAGCATTGTCATTGTGAGCATGTTAGCATCCTAGCTAACAAGTACAGATATACCTCTGGCTCTGTGGATGCATTAAACAAGCTGACAGTAGACTTTGTGTCAATTTCAGTCTGTGTGAAATACCACACTGACATCATTCATTTAAGTTTTATTTACATTCCATCAACAGGGTTAAAAGGTATATCTGCAAGTACACTCTTTAACAAGCATTATTTAAAATCCAATCAATAGTAATGATTAAATAGTTCACATTTACTCTGAATGATAAATGGACAAACAGACCATGGCCAATCCATAGTCCTTTCCCCAATGTCATTGTGTTCATGGTTATGGTTCATAGTTAAGTTGCTATTGGAAGAAAAAAACGTTAGACCAATGTCTCTGAGTCCCTGGCCCAGCTGGAAAAAACAATCCCCCACAGTCAAGAAGCAAATAAAGGACTAAACTACTCCAGAATTTCCCCTTCGTCTTATCTGTAGCATGTACAACAGAGGGCAATGAGCAACAGAGAGAGAGGAGTTTGATGGAGAGCTTGCAGCATAGAGAACAATGTTCTCAACTTAAAAGGAGTAGGTTGTGGAGCTCTGTACTTATTGGTGAAAGAACGGTGTCCACAGCTGTTTACCTTGTCTCTGCTCTATGATTAAGAGTGATGTATATGGAGAGACAACAATATTCAAAACACACACCTGAACAGCTTATTTGTTGCAGTCTTTAGGCAGGACATCAAACAAAACACAAGAGGCTGTGTGTACAGTACTGTATATCAAGTGTCTGCACTGTAAGGCTTGATCTATTAGGATTTGTAATGTTAACCAAGCTTCCGTTGGCCCTTATGCAACCATGAGCAATGGAAAGGAAGAGCTGGACACAACAACAAATCCAAGTACAACCGCAAAGTTTGTCTTCTGTTGGCCACTAAGCATTTCTACCAAAGCTGAATCACTACTGTTGGCGGAGGGAGGAGCATTTCTATGGCTTTACTAACATTTAGCCTTTTATGTTGGGATTTTTGCAGGTTTTAATCAGCAGAAATTGATATGCTTATCATAAAAATTTTAAAAGTCTTAGAATAAACACCATGTTGACCAAGTGTTGTCGTCTTGATCATCAGTACTGAGCTCTGGATAACAGCGTCTGCCAGATAACCTCAGGCCTGTAGCTACTGTATCATTGAGAGGTTTTTATTTTGTCTTGGGACTTTGGAGGTTTAGTAATGGTAGTAATGGGAGTTTACATTTTACAATGGAAACTTGGTGGGTAGATTCCAGTTTATTATTATTAAATCATTTAAATGTTAATACTTTAGGCCAATCTAAATAAACGAAACAAGGCGTTTGGTAGAAGTATTTTCATTTCATTTTCATTGCAGTGTGGAGAGTGCTTTAAAACAGCATTTTGACCCTAAACCTACAGACAATATGGTGTAATTGAACAGAAACCTGAATAAATAAAATATAAATATCCATATTACAATTACAAATTTTTAGTGTAGAATTTAAAGATGTCTGGTCAAGATTTTCTGGGGGTGGGGGTGAAAAGTTGGACTTATGACCTTAGTATTTCTAAAATTTGGCTACGACCCTGACAGGACTGCTGCTTACTGTTAACCCAAACAAGTTTAAAAAATGAAAGCAACTGATTGACTTGAAGAGTTTGAGTAATGGATAATAGAGAAACTAATTTGTTTGAGAGAAATTGATTTGAATGCTACTTTTGGACTCTAACAGAAGGGTATTTGAAGTATTATCATCAATATGAGTATGAGAGACAAGAATGAATAGACATAACATTTTTTAATAAATATTACATATACATAGACATGTTTATATAATATTTGTAAATAGTATTCCCACATTAGTAAACCATGATTTGTTTGCAAGATCTGACTGGAATCACTGAGCATTAATAGCGTAACATGTAAAATAGAATACAGTTAGGCATACTGACAGAGCTACTCCTGAAGAAGTTAGCACCTTACCCAAAACTGACTGGAAGCCTCCATGAGACAAGGCAGCTGATTTCTGCTAGCGCAGAAATCTGTACACCACACACTTAGCAAAAATGATCCACATTAGACACATTCATTTAGTTTTTCATTAAACAAGTCCCGCTCATGCCCAGCCAATTAGCCAATTAGAAGCTGGATGCAGATGTGGTCCAGGCTAAATATGTATGTATTAAAGTCTGTTCAACTCAAACATTCTTATGAAAACAATGTACCATTAATAATAGTACAAAACTAAGATTGATTAAGTAATGCTATCAAATTTGATATCTTTAAGTAAAGTTTTCTTAAGTTTCTTTAAGTAGAAACAAATGCCAGGCTAACAGTGTATATAATGTGTTATCCGTCATTTTGAAGGGTTTATAGGGGCTTTATTAATGCTTTATAAACCATTTAATTAACGCTTAATAAACCAGTTCTGAGGCGTTAAACATTTAGATAAGAGATAAACATTTATGTTGCCAGGTTGTGAAAAATCTGTTTGGCTGGTGAAAGAGTCCACATGATGAACTAAACAGCTTTTATTTGGATAAAGCAAATGTAGCATTAATACATTGTGTATTAACCACAAATTAAGCCATTGTTACAATGCATAACTCCTTTAAATAAACTCTTTATAAATAGTTAAATAACAAAAGTACAATTAATAATGTCACTATGTATGTAATGTAAATATGTCTAAAAACAATATAAAAGGCAACCTCATATGACTAAATGGAAATATTCATGCCGCTGCTCTCCTGCGGGCTTTCCCATCTTAGCTCAGCAGCCAGTCTGCAGTGACACATGCGCTTGTGGTGGAGGTTTGGCTCTGAGTGTTTTGGTGTGATTTGGCTCTGGTCTATAATAATGCTGTAATATCCCTCCATCATGCATGCTCTGAGTCAGCCAGATACCCTCCACAGTCCATCACAGGCTGATCCCGTTAAGGTGAGTTGAGTAGAAAGGACCCATGTGCAGATGGAGGGGGACACTACAGCAGTTCTAAGGTTTATTAACACAAAAAGGCTTGCACACACGGTACAGGCAGGCAACTGGCAGGTCCAACACAGGGAAAACATCCAGAAACAAGAAAAAATGAAAACTAGACACATGGCAAAAAAACAGGATGATCCAACAAAGAACAAAGGAAGAGGACCGCTATATATATATATAATCAGAGGCAGATGAGTGGGAAGCAGATGAGGATAATTAATAACACGAGGGCAGGAACTGAAATGACAATAGATAGATGGATAGATAGATATGTGGGCTGAATGAAACAACTTTTTGAGGGACTCTATCTTCATGCTTGAAGAGCATCAACATGATGAATATGGAGTCAGGCCAGGCCATAACGCATGATGACCCTACAAAAAAGCATGCCGACGGGCTGATCTTGATAGATGAAGATGATGTTCGTGTGTAAGGCAACAGAAGGACACAGAATGGGCAGCTGTGGCACTAAAACAGACATTGCCATTCAGTTTTGGCACACCTGAGTCTTTTCTTATCTTATTTTCCCTAAACATGTGGGAATGTCATTTAATGGGCTGAAAGAAGAGCTGGAGCTGGGTTACAACACAATTATGATTTGATTTGGGAATTATTGGATTTTAAGATTGAATCTGAGGATGAAAGAAACTCTTTACAGTACTATCACTGAAGATTACACATGGAAATGGAAATGTCACATTTGGTGTGATTTTATCTTGAAATCTTATTTTGCCATTGAGTGAGATGTATCTATAATACCTATGTATGTATATGATGTATCTATATACTTTTGTTTACAACCCATGTGGTGGCTTTGATTGACTTTTTCTAAACCTATGATAAAGAGAAGCCTGTAATATCGATTAAGCCGCGTGGGTGGTCCGCTAACGCTGCCTTGATCAACAGCATCTAGACTATCACATTCCCAGCTTGATGGTGCGTTGTGTTTTTTTCTCGGTGGGAGGTCAGGACATAAACGTGAGAACTGATGAGCACCGAGAACAATCAGCAGGTATCATCTGTTACCTGTTAGGGGAGGAGAGCCAGTACGACCGCACCACGTTGTAACCCCACTGTCAAGCCAGACGGGATAAAATACCAGCAGCTCCGCTTAAAACTCATCATTTGTTGTCATGCAAGGCAGGCAAAAAGACTCCGAGCTTTTATTTTGAAAGCACGCCGTATTTGTGTCTGGGTCTTGAATTTGACTGGAAGTAGCTGCAGGTCAGCCTGTTGCGCACTTGGCGGCACACGCAGACAGAGCGTACCACAGCTGCGTGCATGGACGGTGACAGTGTTGGACTTCCATTAGGTGACTTTTATAGGCGATTGTACAATCGGATTCCTATCGGGTCGGCTTTTTTATTTAACAAGGGCTCATTGCAACGTGCCACCTTCTGAGTGGATACAACTTTTACGCATCCCGGGAGCAGGAGCAAGAGGACTCTCCAGGTGCGTGTGTAGCCTGCCTGTGTGTGTGTGTGAGTGTGTGTGTGAGTGAGTGAGTGCCCTGTTGGATGTAGATGTCAAACTCTCCTCTTGGACACACAAGTGTGCGCGTGTACCCGTGCAAGCAGCTGGTCGGTTTTAGCTGTCCAGCAATACTTTCACTTTCGTCAGGTAAGTTATTTAGCCTATTGCTCAAGCGGCGCTTTACCTATCGCAAAGGAACGTGATAATTTGGCCCGCTGATTAGGTTTACAAGGCAAATGACCTCTGTGGTTCAGCCTACATAGATTAGGCTAATGGAACCAGTCCCAACATTATAATATTTGCTGCAGCTGTCATAGATCATGATCGATAAGGACCTTATTGATCCCAGATGGGAACTTGCATCTTCACAGCAGCAGTTCAGCTAGAGGGCTAGACTATATAAACATCCGCATCGGACATTTTCAACACTATAGAACAAACGAAAGAGTGATAGAGTTGAGGTTGCACAATGAAGAAGTTGTCTGGCTACTGAGACAAGAACAGGCTGTTGAGCGCAGAATGAAAAAAAAACTATAATCTATAATACTAACTTATAATTATAATAATTTACTGAAAGCATCATAAGAATGCAAGAGAACCACACAGTGGGCAACGTTAATATAACGTCCCTTATCTTTTCTGGACCTTACTGATCCGAGAGTAGAACTTGCATCACGAACAGTATATATCTATCTCTGACAGACAAGGTGAGAGAAGCTCAGGCTTTAAGAATTTGCCCATTTGACCCAGCTTCACTTTTTTTAATGCAGTTAAATTATGGAGAGAATTTTGTTTCTTTTTAAAGCAGTCAAAAAAATGGTTTGAGAGAGAAGCTTTCCACACTTTTGCTTGCAAACTCTAAACTTTTGCTTTTAAACCCTAACATTTTTCTTGCAAATCTAAAAGTTTTGTTTGCGAACCCTAAAGCTTTGCTTGTGAATCTAAAAGTTTTGCTTACGAATCTAAAAGTTTTGCTTGCGAACCCTAAAGCTTTGCTTGCGAATCTCCGGAGGAGAGCGGAGAAAGTCAATACGAATGTAAAGTTGTATCAATGTAGAATGTATCACTTGTTAATAACATTTATGCTTTGCTCTGCACGATCACAACTCAATATATCTATATCTAACTATATAAATCTTTCTCTATATATAAAAATATCAATGACCTATTCATACTTGTAGCACCCGTGCTATTAAGAAATGTTATCTATCATAAAGGACTTGAGTTAAGGTGCATAACAAATGTTATTACGTGATTTGGGTCATGCACTCGCTGAATACTACAGGACAATAATGGAAAACTAGTGATATTTTGTGCATAATAATAGCAGCGTACCTGGACAAGCAGCTAAGATGACAAAATAATGCGT
>JAVQJD010006964.1:0-10569 GCA_036023655.1 Nannoperca australis
GGGATCTTTTGGTCCAGTTTGTTAACAGCGGGAGAAAGGAGCGGCAGTTTGTGACGCAACGGTGAGGGCGGGAACAGTTGGTGATGTGACTCTTCTGTAGACGAGACCGTCCCATTTCAGTCCAACTTTTCGCGGCCTTCGTAGACCAGCTAGACCGCGTACTTCGAACGCTGCAGCCCCTGAATTGGGACACAGCTACAGTGTTTCCTCTTCCTGGTGTCCGGGCTAAAGGAATCCCCGGGTACCTGCGCACCAGTTTATAGGTTCTGGGAGGTACCATTACCAAGATGAGTGCAGGGGGTGAATGAATGGTATCTTGCTGTGGTAAAGATGTGGGGGTTTAGTATAGTGGAGGAATGCATGGAAGAAGGATGTATGGTGTTTGATGAGAGAGTGGGATATATATGTTTTAATGTGGGTGTTGTGATGGTGTGTAACTTCAATGGTGGAAGTTAGAGCGGCCCTGTTCTGTAGGAATGGAAGTGGTCGTCGTTAGTGGCAGGCTATATAAGACTGCCAGTTTCCAGTGGGGCTGCTGTGAGGAGACAATGGGGCTTGTGTTTAACCAACCTGTATGTCATGTTAATAAAATAAAGATGTGGAAAGGCACCTAACTCTAGTCTGAAGTCTCATGAAGTTCCGTCGCTACATGGTCATCCGAACAGTAGTTTTTCCATGTAAACTATTCAGAAGTTTTGTGTTGTCTGTGTGTTTCATTGAAAGAAAAATGAATTAAAAAGTTTAGGTTCAAAGAGAGAAACAAAATATGATGGTTGAAAGACACTTAATGCTTTTATATTTGTACCTTATTTCTGGTTGTGTTGTAACATTGAACACAATGAAACAGTAACCACAAATGAACACAATCAACAATACAAGTTCAGTGTACATTTTAACTTTGCACTACCATTACTTCTAATAGTTTACTGTACTACTAGTAGATATACTTGCTGTGAAGGAATACATATGCCACCCAGTGCAACAGTATGTCTAGTATGCTTGTTCACAGTATAAATTCATTGTTGGTTTTCTTTTTCCATTTAAAGCCTTATCAAGCAATATGTTGATATATATATAACTCTGATTCCAGTGCTTCCCTGCAATAACTACAACACCGGAGAATGCTGAATACTGCACAGACGCTCTCAAGTGTCTGATAATATTTAACTTGGGTAACACTGATACTTCAGGGTTTGCAATATGTTTGTTGGTTTATAAGCGTAATGTGTACATACATCACAGACATCCATAACCTAAAAATAAGCACTTCTATGGCATTCTTTAGAAGATACTTACTGTTCATTCATGGGTCAATAATTCAGAGTCAATTTATATTCAATTTAAACCCCCAATTCCTATGCGTGACATTTATAAACATCAAAGTGTATGAGGCATGAAAATGTCTCCACTGCTTCTCCTCTCCCTCTGAAACCACGTTGTGTTATTCATGTTCCTGCTCTGTGGGACCCATTACCTGCCCCAACCTACTAATTGTCTGTTACGTGTATGTAAGAGAACTTTGAGTTTTACCTTTCAATAAGAAGAAAACGTCCTCACAGTGAGGGGTAACAAACTGTAAAATATTGCTCCACAGGTTCAATGAAACGATCCACGATTCTTAACACTGATCCCTGTGTTTCTTGCCTTGTGATTGGTTAACAGAGGTATGTGACAGCCCACTGGTGACCAGTCTGCCGCAGTCATCATTCAGAAGCTCCTCCCAGCTAACCAGCAGCCATGGGCCGGTGTTTGCAAAGGTCAACAGAAGAGAAGGTGAGGAATCATTCATCACTATGTCTATTGTCCAACTTAAATATTTTACCGCTCTCAATGACGGCACATTTTAAGGCAGATTTATACCCTTGATAGTTTCATAAATAATGACTGAGCTGATCCACACATTGGCTGTAGTACATGCAGGCTTACTGTACTTGGTGCAGGACAGAGTGCTGTCTGGAGTTGTATTATTTAAATTAAATTACACAGTATGAATTAAAATCTAAAACGATGCAACAGAGAGGCGTGTCTCATCCCGATGAATCAAAATGCTTAAATGTGTCATGTGTACCCAAACACATTTCTGCTGTGTGTTTTATGTGTGTAGTCAGTCAAATCAATTCTTCCTACAAAGTAAAACAGAAAAGAGTCTCTTAAACTGCAGTGAGCTCCCTCTCCAGGGAAACCTGACTGAACATCATCACTGTCCTCACATTAATGTCACAGGATTTAAATTCATTTGTAATAAATTCTGGGTAATAAACTCACAAAAACTTTTAAAATGTAAACCAGCTGTACAAAAACATTGTTTTAGTAGGAAACTCCATGTGTGCAGCCACACACAGGCTGAGACTGGTTTCTCCCCTGGATATTATCCTGATGTAACTTGCTTTTTTATTCAGTGTCAATTTTCAGTTATTGATAATGTTTTTGATTTGGTCCTTGCTGGGTTGGAAGACAGGAACCTTTTGGGGAAATTGGGAATTTTACTTGTGTTTTGACCAGAAGAATCAGGGACTAAACCTGGATCCTAAAAACTATACGATAGTGAACAGTTTCATTCAAAAAAACATAACACTCAGTAAAATATTATTATATTATATTATATTATTATATTATTAGAAACAGACGTTCTGAAGTTTCCAGTCTTCTTTGTCATCTCTGTATGTCTCCTTTGCATTCATTCATTACAGTCACGCAACAGTAAACAGTGAAAGAACATCACAGTAACTGTGTTCTTTCCTCGTGTGTGAAAATTGAAATTCAAATGCTGCTGTGTTTTTGAAAAATCCATCAATGGTGTAATTTGCCTGATCTTCACGGTTCTTCAGATGCAGTGGAATGGGAATGTGTAAAAGTGACATTAAAGTTGAGTTAATCTGATGTTATAGTGCCTAAAACAATTTGGTCAAAAAAGGGCTAAATGTAAGAAGTTCCTGTTAGTTCCAGCTCCATGGTTTACACCCTTCTCTATCCTTTTCTGTTATAGCTGTGACCTTTTCCATTGTTTCACAGTTGTGTTTTAAAGCATAAACAGTGAGGGGTTTTGGGCTCTGGCTTTCCTTAAGAAGTTTTGCCTTGTGCAGCTTTTGGCTTCATGCCCTCCATCAGTTGTCGTCAAGAAGCACCTTCAGGACAGTGCAATGATGGTAAGGGACTGAATCTCCCTGCTCTGACTGAGATGTGTTCTGTTCTGTGGGGTTGCTGTGGTGCACTTTGCCCTTTGTGCCGGACAGAGCCTCTCTACAGAAAGCAGAGCACAAAACATCAAATCAAACCTCAGCTGGATAGTCTGAGAGATACCTCTGTGGTGGCTAGGGGTAGAGATAGATAGATTGATTGATAGATAGATTGATTGACTGATTAAAAGGAGATCTGTTACTGCCAGCTATCTGTGTTGTATATAGAAATGAATTGGAATTATATTAGTCTAGTACATCAAAAGCTCCCCACAGGGCCACCTCCTCTCAATAGGGGTATAAATCTGAGTTGTGATTCACCCACCACAATAAAAACTCAAGAGGGAGCTCTCTTCTGGATGCTGATGTGGGGCTATGTGAAAGCTATCATGGATCACGTTTGAGCTTATGGGAACGAACAGTTTGCCCATTTCTTCATTTACAGAGCTCAGTGGCTGACGGTGGTGCCAGAGCAGAGCATCATCAGGGAATCTGGGAGTGTTTTCTGTAAGCATAATTTGACCAACTTGGAGACAAATTTAAAATAAGCCAGCAGAATGTTGTTTCCTGAGTAAGTTTCATTGTGAAGGCAGTCATAGATTTTTTCCCCTGTAAACACTGACCAACACATTGCCGGAAATTAATAGGAAAGAGAAATTGTTGCACTCACTTCTTGGGTCTGTAGGCACAGCTGAAATATAAAGCCAATCGTACAGCTGGACCAGTTCCAGCTGCCTACAGCAGTGGTTGCCAAAGTGGGTGCCTTGAGGGCGAAGCAAGGATGCCGCAAGATTTATCATATTGTTGTTCATTTATAGTGCATTTTTAATAATGTTTCATCACATTTAAAAATTGCAGAACTTTTACATTAACTGTGGAAATATCAAAATCAACGTATTAAAAACTTGTTTTCAGCATTCAAAGCAATAGTGACCGTCGGGATGGAAGGGTTTGACCTCGTAGACAGAGCACAAAAACATGCTGATACATCTCAGCCCTCAACACAGTCTGGGACTGCTGAATCTGATTAACACAACTAAAATCAGATTGAACACTACCTGACAGACCGGTTTTGGCTGCTTAGCCTGTGGTACTGCATGCGTCCACCATCATATATGTGTGATCTGGCTCTCTCATCCGTGGTATACGTGAAAACAAGACAAGAAGTCAGACCAGCGGGTTGTGCTCTCTCTCTCTTCCCAGAGAGAAAGTGTGCGCTACAGCAGGCTCACATTAAAATGCATGCAACCTTGTGATTGTTTGTCCTTGTACACCTTAAATATGAGCTCATTTTAATTTTGAAGAAATTACAAATACATTTACCAAAGTAGTTTATTGTATATATTGTTTATTTTAAGTTAAATATTTATCTGTAAATGTACAGAGCACCTGCTGGCTTTTATTCTGGGTGATTGAGAATTGGGCCTATACAGTATAATATAATATATGTTAAGCATCTATGCACATATGTATGATATATTGGGGGTTGGGTGGCTCAGGGAGCCATGACAATGTATTTTCTTTAAACGGGTGCCGTTCTCTGAAAAAAAAAAAGTTTAGGAACCACTGGCCTACAGTATATAGTACAAACAAATTCCATGTCTTTCTGTAATATACGAGTTCAGTCAGGGCATTCTGAAATTTTCTTGGGAACCAGAAAATCATCCTGTCCATCACAAAGTCCTTACAGCAGATTCAAAACATCTCTATCAGAGGCCAAGTGGCCATCTGAGATGTAGCATTTACAAAACTCCCACATGACTCATTGGCCCTCGCTGCTGCCAGTAAGGCCCATCTTGGCTGGTCAGCCCATACGGGGGCTGGCATTGACAGAACTGTTCACACATGGTGGTTTAATCCCATCACTGTGCTGTCTCCGCTTCCAGTGTTGTGCCTTGCTATAGCTGGATATTGAAAGGGGCCAACAGCAACAGGAGGAAGCAATAGCCCAGTACTGGCATTTAATCTTTTTATTACCAAGTGCATAACAATGTGCAAAGTGGACAGTTAGCATGTCATTGAGTTGGGGAAAGGCCAGAGACAGGGGCTTTGACACAGAGCTCTGCAGATGGCTCTGGTTTAGAAGTCAAGGAAGCATCATAGGCTCAAAGCTGAGGGTCTCAGCAACAGACAAGTGTGTTTTTGTAGAAAGCAGGAGGAAAGAGAAGTAGTACAGTACAGTTTCACTTAGAGATGTGAAGTAATAGTTGGTGTAATGGTATTGATGTTAATATTAGTCAAAATAATACTAATAGCAATATAATATTAGCAATACTATAATGAGAGCATAATAAGAGCAATAACAATAATAGTATGATCTCTTTTCCTGGTTCTTGTCAGTGCTGCAGCGTTCTGGATCAGAGAGGGACTTATTGGTGCAGCCTGATAATAGAGAGTTCAATAATCCAGCCTGAACGTAACAAATGCATGGACGAGTTTTTCTGCATCTTTTTGAGACAGATGTGCCTGATTTTTGCAATGTTACGTAGGTGAAAGAAGGCAGTCTTTGAAGTTTGTTTTATGTGAGAGTTAAAGGAAATATCCTGGTCAAATATAACTCCAAGATTCCTTACAGTGTCGCTGGAGGCCAGTGCAATGCCATCTAGAGAAACTATATCTTTTGATAGTTTGTTTCGGAGGTGTTTGGTGCACCTAGTACAAGTACAATAACTCCTTTGTTTTCATCCTCCTCTTTTCTCCTACTTTTTGATGTCATGATATCTGAATGTGACGTGCCTGGAACAACACCAGGAAGCAGCTATAAATTGGCGCTCTGTTATTTTGTTTATTCCATTCATGTGCTGTGTTTGCATTCTTGGCACCATGGTCGAGGTGGACATGGTCCTAGACAGGATTGTTTGTTGTCTCCTCTCCTTTTGTAATTTTACTGCTCAGAATGTCAAGGTGCATTCAAGATCTGGAGGGCATATGGCTTGTTGACATTATTGCTGACATCCAGTATCCCTAGTAGTTCCATTTATTTTGGTGTGCTTGGTGTATTTAGTGTGCCCTTAATTTAGCAAAGCAAAAAGTAAGGGTGTTGTTGGGTGGAGGAGGGTGTGGTGGAGGGTCATGAAGCGAGTCCAACTTCCATGCAAGACTATTTTGCTTTTTAACTGTAACCACATTGTTAACCTAACCTTAATCAGGTGTTTTAGTTGTCTAAACTTAACTATTCCTTAAGCATATTCTATTTGCTTTTCTGACCTTAACCATATCATAGTTGCCATGTACAGGTATTACTATATAAGAACTATTGACATTGTCATTGAACACAATCCTGGATTTTGCAGAACTGTCTGAGATTCTTGTTTGGTGATAGGTTTGGACATAAGGGGTGGATGATAGAGCGGTCACTCTATATCTGGCATTTGAACCTCATTCAAACTTATGGAGAAAAAAAAGAAAAATGAAAACGTAAAATGTACATTCTATAAGCGTAACAGTTTGAAGTCTCTTGATGTACAGTAAATGTACAGTAGATGTTCTGCATATACAGGCAGAATCTCTAGGCAAGGGATTTGATATCAGAAGCATTCTGGTTTCCATTTGTAGTAAGAGTAGTATTGACCAATCATGTTTGAGTGGGCTTTGGTTGCATGCAGGTAAAAAAAAAGACACATTGGCCGAAATGCAATCTTAAACTTATTGGCTATTGTCTGACGACAATTGAGCTATTCATCAATCTCAAAACCCTAGAGATCAGCTTGTAGTCAGATGATAACTGGTGGGTTCCGAGATTGCTAATTGGACTGTAAACATGCAACATGCTATTAACTCTGTTTTTGCCGGGGCAGTGTAGCACATCTACATGATTACATACATAATTAAGGCAACATTTCTAAGACAACAGGTTCATTGGCTGTTAAATAACAACTTCAAGCCTGGCATTGCATTTGATTAGTGTGTGGGTCTTCTTCAAAATAGGGGCTGCATTCGAGACAAAGCTTTGTTAAAATCTAAACTCTTTTCCTCAAATGAAACTGGTGACATTTTTATGCCAAAAAATATGTACCTGTGTCTTTCATGACTCAAGGTGACTCATCTTTTCTGAGCTATGGGCCTTGCAGGGAAGCGTCAGAGAGGAAAGCACAGTTCACATCGAGTCCACTCGCTCGACGCATCACTGATTTGTCTCGCTGCGTTTCTGAAACTAACTTTAATGATGCTTCTGGTTTGAAATGCTGCTTTAAGTTGGAGCTGAAAGCCTGTTGAAAGCCGCCCTGATGGTTTATTCACAACTTGTCTTTTTTTTTACGTTGCCCTGCTCCTTCGCTGTGCCATCTTGTTATCAGAGGCAGATATGTTTCTGCTCAACTGTTTTTTTTTAAAGAGTAGTCACAGTATCACAAGATGTGACAGACTTTTCAAAAAATTATTTTAACCAAAGGTCTGAGTATATTTGAATTGACAAGACAGGCATAGGAGTGTGTAATAAGCAGGAGTGTTCTTTTGGATAATTTTTTTTATTCAGACATACATACACATATTTCCGTAAGTGTGTGTGTGTGTGTGTGTGTGTGTGTGTGTGTGTGTGTGTGTGTCTTGCCTATGCCGACTGGCCTTTGCAGCCTTCTGGCCTGGTTCTCCTCTAGCTGTGGGGGACTAGAGCAGCAGAGCAATTCCAGCTCTACACGTCTGCCCCCTACCCCCACCCCTCCCTCCCTGACTCCCTCCAGCTCCTGCACATCTGACTTCCCCAGATGTGGGTGTGAAAACAGTGTACACGCTCAGCCTCCATCTGCTGCCAACACATGCTGACCCCCCAGAGAGCAACCTGAGTTTATTTAAGGATTCTAACTCAGGTGTCAGAGCTGACGGTAAAAAAAAAGGATCAGTCTACTCAACCTTTTGTTTAGCTGATGCAAAGTTATGACATATATTTTTGTATTATTTATGTGTCATGGTAAGAAGCATCAAACTGGTGGGAGTTTTATTTATATGGGGCAAAGTGGAAAGCATAAACTTAACTTAAAATGCAGTTTTTCTTGGGCATGTTGCCCTTATGGTGATAAATGGCCCCAATGACCACATACACACACACACACACACACACACACACACACACACACACAGACACACAATATGAAGCAATTGATCTATACCACCCGATGCTGAAAAGCACGAGGGCTGAATCATTTAATAAAAAAGCAAGATCCTTCCCAGCCTTATTTCTATTTATGTGGACCCTCTCCTTAAACCATAAGAAAGAGGTAGAAATATAGACACTCTCATTCTGAATAGAGTTGCTAAGAAATACGTTTATATCCAATTTGTGAACCGTGAACAGATTATATATATGTAAACTGTGTGTGTGTGTATATGAGTAATGTGTTTAGAGAGAGAGAATATTCTTATTATTGTTTCAATATCAGTTGTACCTGATGCGTTGACAGTATTGTCAGTGCTACATTTATGCCAATAAAGTTAATAGAATTCCATTGAGAGACAGAGAGAGAGAGAGAGAGAGAGAGAGAGAGTTAAACTGAAAAAAATGAATGAAGGCAAGAAAGAACATGATGAGAGGAGAACAAAAGACGGAGGAAAAAGGGATACAGGAAGTGCCACTAAGACAGAGATAAATAGAGAGAGAGGGGGAGAGAGAGTCTATCAGTCAACTGTTGTTCTCCTGTAGTCTCTCAGTCTGCTGGACTGGACTGGACTAGGTTCAGTGTTTTGGAAGAAGGCAGTTCACTTTTCTGTCTCATGTACTCAGTACTTGCTTTTATTTTGGAAGGGACAGGACATTATGCTGAAGTTTAGCATCACCCACTGCTCCAGGTTTGTGATGAGTGTGTTTGTAGTGTGATTCTGAGATGCTGCTCGCACAGGGAGCTGGTCTACCAGTTTGTTTGTGTTTTTTAATGATTAGGATTCAAAGGTGGTACTTTTTCAGCTGACAGTAAAGTCTCCTCATCTTCAGCTCTCTGTCCATGTCACGTTTCAACTGTTGTGATGTTGTTGCAGTAAGTGAAAGCTTTCTTTCTTTTTTCCTTTCTGCTCTATCTTTCCCTGCAGTCACAATGAGCGAAAGGTGACCTGCAAGCACCCAGTGTCTGGCATCCCCTCCCAAGATAACTGCATCTTCGTCGTAAATGAACAGTAAGTCTCTCTGCACTCTGACACACCCACACAACATTGTATGCTTTGGATTTCGGCACTGGAAACACTAATGGATGGATTCATTCATCAAACCGCCGCTGCAGAGGTGAAAGTGTGTGAATATACTGCGTGAGTGTTAATCTGGAGAGACTTGGATATACCAAACCCCAAAAGTCCTGCTCAAACCAGATCCAGGTCTCAAGTGCAACCTTGATAGTGTATCTTGGTTACGGGTTGGTTCATATACACAAGTGTACTTTTGATTGGACCAGACTGAACAACAAGTAGGATAAGTAATACTGAGTGTCCACTGTTCTTAAAGTAAAAGTCTTCTTCATTTAATGCAGAGACCCTGCTGGCTGAATAGGAATACATCATTTGGACATGAACAGATGAAAGCTCTGAACAAATATATATATATAACATAGGATGAAGTGGAATAAGAGAAGCATAAAAATCTAAAAGAGGACAAGCCTTTTTCAATTATTGAAGGAAAACAGTATTTGTGTTGAAAAGAGAGCAGAGCAGAGTAGTGACTGTGACTGTGTAATTGTACTGATGAAATTAGTTTTGTGGAAATGTACATCATGCTGAATTTATGTAAGCCATTATTGTACGGATAATTCTACCCCATCTCAATGTTTTTTACCTGGCCTTTATTTGTTCTTGTTGGTGGCCCCTAGCTATTATTTGAGACTGAATACTGGCATTTACCTGAGAAATTATGCTGAACCAAATTCTGTTTATGCTCACTCTGTAGATGTTTTCTTATCTTGGCATAAGCAAAGACATAAGGCAGTTACAGTATTTAGGTGCCTGCAGAATGAAAAACCCTGTTTAAAAGTATAAACCATCCCCAATAAATGATCAAGTGCAGTGTCCATACAATACAGCTTCTTTATGCAACAGTGGTGGTGGAGGAATGACTGCATCATCTGTAGTCCATGTTAGAGCTCTGACTGTTCCATGACTGTCCTTTTTAAATGCAACGATCAGAGGCAGTGTGTTAAGTGTGCATGCAGCTGTGGGGACTCCAACAGAGCATCAGTGTGCAGCTGACAGAAGCTGCAGCTCTCCAGCAGCATGGACGCCCACAACACTGGGTGCTTATCACGGTCTGCACACTGCAACGCTCCAAATCCTCTGTGGGGTTTTCACGACAAGAAGAAGAAGAAGAAGAAGAACCCACTTTATTACAGCCATGCACAACACACACATGCAGATCACACGCTGAATTTGTCCTCTGCATTTATCCCATCCATGCTGTCCTTCCTCCTGAGGACAGCCTGGA